>CM055121.1:506934296-507114296 GCA_029206835.1 Rana muscosa
TGATTTTGAAAAGTTCTTTGGTGTGAGCCTTTTTTGACACGTGTGCAGCAGATCGCACCATTGCTGTTTGCAACCTATGTCTGAAGCGGATCAAGCGCCACCAAAACAGCAGCCACTTGGGCACCACATGCTTAACCAGACATATGACGACCTCCCATGGAGTCTGTTGGCAACAACACTTGAAAGACCCACATCAAAGAACAAGGCGGACTTCTCCTTGCTCCTCATCTGGGATCTCCAACCCCACTATACCTCCAGTCCTCTTAGAAACCTGCACTGAGAGGAATGAAGGTATAGCAATAGGTGTCCCAAGTACTTGCGGCCAATCTGCTAGCAGTACACCACCATCTGATTTTAGCAGGCAAATTTCCCTACCCCAGTTGCTAAACCGTAGAAAGAAATTCGGTCCCAGCCATCCACAAGCTCAGCGTCTGAATGCTAGCTTGGCCAAATTGCTAGCACTGCAACTTCTGCCTTTTCAGCTGGTAGACTCTGCCCCCTTTCGTGAATTTGTGAAATGTTCTGTACCTCAGTGGCAGGTTCCAAAACACCATTTCTTTTCACGGAAGGCCATTCTGGCTCTCTACCGGCATGTGGAAGGCAATGTTTTGGCCTCGTTGGACAGGGCGGTCAGCAGTAAGGTGCATATTACCGCTGACTCATGGTCCAGCAGGCATGGATAGGGACGTTACCTTTCTTTAACGGCACACTGGGTAACTCTTCTGGCAGCTGGGAAGGATGCAGGACAGGGTTCAGTATTGTTGGAGCATGTACCGGCACCACGCCTCCAAAATGCTAGTGGTGATTCTGCCACAGCTCTCTCCTCCACCCCCTCCACTTCTCCTTCCTTTATAGCCTCTTCCTGTGCAGATTTGTCCTCTGAACCAGCGGTGCTCAGTAGGTGTTCAAGGGACTACGCAAGCACTCAGGCAAAAAGATGCCATGCGGTGCTTGAGTTGGTCTGCTTAGGGGACAGGAGCCACACTGGGGCAGAGATTGTCATCTCTGCAGGGGCAGGCTCAGAGGTGGTTGAAGCCACGCCAGCTTCAGCCAGGAATGGTTGTATGCGACAATGGCACCAACCTCCTCTCCGCCCTCTGACAGGGACACTTGACCCATGTTCCCTGTTTGGCTCACATCCTGAATTTGGTGGTGCATCGGTTCTTGGGCAGGTACCCGGGCTTACAAGATCTCCTGAGGCAGGCCAGGAAAGTCTGTGGTCATTTCCGCCGGTCATATAATGCCAGTGCTCGGCTGGCTTACATTCAAAGGGAATGCAACCTGCCCACCAACCGCCTCATTTGTGACATGCCCACCAGGTGGAACTCAATGTTGGCAATGCTGCAGTGGCTGCACACGCAGCAGAGGGCCATCAATGAGTACCTGTGTGAGTATGGCACCAGGACAGGGTCAGGGGAGCTTGGCTTTTTTTCGCTACGCCAGTGGCTACTGATCAAGGATGCATGCACTGTCCTGTCACCATTTGAGGAGGCCACGAGGATGGTGAGCAGTGACAATGCATGCATCAGTGATACTATCCTTCTTGTCTTCCAGTTGGAGCACACGCTTTGTGGAATAATGGACAAGGCACTTAAGGCAGAACAGCGGGAGGAAGAGGAGGACTTCCTTACCTCTCAAGGCCCCCTTTATCCAGATAGTATTCCTGCGGGCCCCCCAAACACACAGGAAGAAGAGGAGGAGGAGGAGGAGGATTGTGTCAGCATGGACGTGGAGGATAACACTCAGCAGCAGTCTTCAAGGGATCGTTTTCAGTCGACAGAAACCCAAGGAGTTGTACGTGGCTGGGAGGAGGTAGTTGCGGATCATGTGATCCTTAGTGAACCAGAGGACTCAGAATTGAAAGCCTCTGCAAACTTACGCTACATGGCCTCCCTGATTCTGCAAAGCCTGTGAAAGGACCCTAGGATTTGTTGTATCAAGGAGAGGGATCATTACTGGCTGGCAACCCTTCTTAATCCACGTTAGAAGGGTAAGGTTGCAGAACTCATCCTTAGCAGAGGGAGCAGAGGATGAAACATCTTCAGGAGGCCTTGAAGAAAGGTTTGTGCAATGCATTTCCAGACCCTGGGAGGTTACAATTTCCTGGTGCTGGACAACATGTTGCTGAGGCTTCGTTCAGTCAGAGAAAGAGCGATGGAGAAGGTGGCTGGCTGACCGATGCCTTCAGACAATTTTTCAGTTCTCAGCGCCAAGGTCTGATCGGTTCAAGCAACCATCGCCAGCGTCTGCATTACATGGTGCAGGAATATCTAGGGGCAAGGAATATCTAGGGGCAGACCTGGAGACCTTTCCAACAGAGCACCCACTGGGTTACTCTGTCTTGAGGATGGACCACTGGCCAGAGCTTGCTCAATATGCAATTGAGCTACTGGCCTGTCCTGCATCCAGCGTTATTTCTGAACGCACATTCAGTGCTGCTGGAGGGTTTGTAATGGATCACAGAGTGTGCCTGTCCACAGACTCTGTTGATGGGCTCACATTCATAAAAATGAATCAGTCTTGGATCAGCAGCTACCAAGCACCTGATGCTGATGTAACCAATTTAATTTTCTATGGATCCCTTGAAGACTGCCTATGCTGAGTGACTATCCTATTATGCTGAGTGACTATCCTATTCCTTCTCAATCTTGATGATGCTAGCTTCTAAGAATATTTTTGGTTTAGGGCACCACCACCACTGCCTAAGGCCCAATTTTCCCCTTTAACAGGGGCATGTAATTACAATTTTTGATCTAATATTTCACAGCAGGCCCCGTTCCGGCGCCCATAAAGAGTATCTGTAAGGGATCTGTCAGTGCGCTCCGGGCGCACTCGCGCACGCACATGCGCACAAGGAACTCAGCGGTTCACAGACACGCCAATACGCATGCGCTGAGAAACGTGCGCAGGAGCTCGTCCATGCTGTCCTTTGGCGCCAGACAGCCTATTTAAGAGGCACACTGACCCCAGTCAAACGCTGACGGATCTTCAGCTGTTCCTGTACCTGCATCTTGCTGTTTACCTGCCTGTTACCCGTTATCGAACCTTGGCTATCCCTGACCTTGCTACTGGACTTGCTTACTTCTGATTATCTGTTCCTGATCTTGGCTTCCTATCTGACCTTGTTCCTGCGTGATGTCTTGGTACCTTGTTGCCCGCCTGTTATCAAACCCGGCTATCCATGTGACTACATTCCTGTCTTCTGTTCAGCTGTACTCTGCAACCCTGGTGTCTGCAACTTTGTTCCTGCGACCGGCTGTGACTTTCTGCCCTCCAAGAGTCGCATCATTTCCTTCAGGCTTCCAGGGCTACTTCTGCTGGCACTCGTGTTCCTCCCCGTCCCTTGGTTCCTCCTGTCTCCACTCTCAGTGGGACCAGGACCGGAGACACAAGAGAGGCTGACCTCGTCATTTCAGACTCCGTCAAGGTATGTGACAGTATCTGTGAGGGGTTACAGTGTTGTGGCACCACCAAAGGCCCAATTTTTCTGCCCCTGTTTAAGAGGGGCATGTAATTACAATTTTTGATCTAATATTTCACAGCAGGGCCCGTTCCTGCGCCCATAAAGAGTAACTGTGAGGGTTTACAGTGTTGTGGCACCACCACCACCAAAGGCCCAATTTTTCTGCCCGTTTAACAGGGGCATGTAAATAAAATTTTTGATCTAATATTTCACAGCAGGACCCATTCCTGCACCCATCAAGAGTAACTGTGAGGGTTTACATTGTTGTGGCACCACCACCACCACCCCCAAATGCCCAATTTTCTGCCCCTGTTTAACAGGGGCATGCAATTACAATTCTTGATATATTTCACAGCAGGGCCCGTTCCTGTGCCCAACAAGAGTAAAGCCTAGTACACATGACCGAGAATCTCGTCGTAAAAAAACCCGTTGTTTTTCTCGATGAGATTCTTGTCAAGCTTGACGAGATTCTTGTCAAGCTTTCCTTGCATACACACTGTCAATTCCAAATCTCGTTGTTGTAAAGCGTGGTCACGTACAACACGTACGACCGCAGTATAGAGGGGAAGTTCGATTCCAATGGCGCCATCGCTTGGGCTGATTTTGCTGATCTCGTGTTACTGCGTGTTAGTAAAAGTTTGGGGAGAGACGATTCGCGCTTTTCAGTCTTCGTGCTTTCATTTCGTTTTCTGCGGTTCAGTTTGTGCTTGTGGGTTCGTATCTTGTCTTTCAGGGCGTGTAGTCAGGTTGTATCTGTTTTACAGTGAGTTCTTGTCCGCTCGTTTCTGATTTTCAGGTCGTTCTTCATAGGCCTTGCTGTTCTTAAGTGCATTCTGTTTAGTACGTTCTGATCAGACGACCGTTTCTGAGTCATGTTACGTTCTCATCGTAGAGTTCATGCTGTGCGGGCGCTTGGGGTTGGTCTGCTTGTCTTCGACCAAGACTAGTCCATGAACAGGGTGAGGAGGAGTTTATGGACCAAGTATTGGTTGCTCCAGCGGGACCAATTCTGTCATATGCCTCTGCTGCGGGAGATCCAGGAGAATAATCCTGATGACTACAGGAATTTTCTTAGGATGTCTGACCCCGTTTTTCAGCATCTGTTGGCTTTGGTGTTCCCCTATATCACCAGGCAGGACACTGTTATGCAGGAAGCCATCACTGCTGAACAGAGGCTCATCGCCACGTTGCGATACCTGGCGACTGGGAGAAGTCTGCAGGACCTGAAGTTCACGACAGGCATCTCCCACCAGGCTCTGGGACTCATTATCCCAGACACCTGTTCTACCATCATCCAAGTCCTGCAGAAGGATTATATTAAGGTAAGTTTTCTCCTTTAACATCACATTCTATGTAATTCATGTATGCTAATGTATTGTATTTCTTTCATCCTTCCCTAACTACCATGATTGTAATATGCTGTGAATGTCCCCTTTGTCCCCATGCATGCTGTAAGCTTTTAATGCCCCTTTTTTGGCCTACATGCATATTTCCCTTCACTTACCTCTCCAGCATGCTATCCTGGGCCCAAACACACCTAGCCAAGTCACTTACCAATGCATTTTGTCAGCTCCATTGTAGTGCTTTACCCTCCCCCCCCCCTAAACACCCCCTAAAATGTCTACAAATGTATATTTTCACTTAATTTTTTGGGGGGTTCCCAAACTCATCTAGCCCCCCCCAAAAAAAATTTACAATGGGCCATCAGAGGGGGTGATGAATCTGATAATTGGGCCTTCTATTTTAGTATTAAAAAACACATTAAAATAAAAGTTATAATGATGTTGGCCAAGAATGTATTTTTGTGTAATCTACTAGCAATGTTATGTGCAAAAGTACTAATATTTTTTTTATCTTGTTTGACTCCACAGCTTCCTTCCACGCCACAGGAATGGCAGACTGTGGCATCCCATTTTGCCACGCGGTGGGACTTCCCCAACTGCAGAGAGGCAATAGATGGGAAGCACGTCCGCATCGTGCCACCACACCGGTCTGGGTCCTATTTCTATAACTACAAGGGGTTTCATAGCATCGTGTTGATGGCGCTGGTGTCAGCACAGTATGAGTTCCTCTATGTGGACGTGGGGAAGAATGGCCGGATGTCCGATGGGGGAGCCTTCAGCCAGACGGAGTTTGCTCTTCGTCTCCAGACTGACGACCTTGCATTGCCACCGGATGCAGGGAATGTTGAAGGACTCCCCTTTGTGTTTTTAGCTGATGAAGTCTTTGGACTGGGACCGCATCTCATGAGGCCATTTGCCCAGAGGACCCTAACCCCGGAGAGGAGGGATTTCAACTACCGGCTGGCCAGGGCCCGAAGAGTTGTGGAGAATGCCTTCGGGATAATGGCCAGCCGGTTCCGCCTTTTCATGACATCAATCAACTTGGCGGAGTACAAAATGAACTACATAGTGTTCTGTTGCTGCGTGCTGCATAATTTTTTGCGCATAAAATCCCCAACTTATATGGCCTCAATTGGGCCTGAGGCTGGACTTTCGGGGGACAATCTTTTGCCGGGCCTTGAAGCTGGCCGTCCTGGCTTGCCCCCCCAAAACGCCCGTGAGGTTCGCCAGAAATATGTTGAGTATTTCACGGGTAGGGGGTCAATTCCTATGCCAGGCAATGTTTAAAAGCTTTTTTACAAACAAAAATTTAAAATCTGGTTTAATCAGATTTTTGTATGTATTGCTTGTGTTTCTTTTAGCTGTCTCCTAGTTTTTCCTAGTGCACTTGTAGTGCCAAGTGTAATTTCCTTTAGTAAATACCAACCATTTCACTGTTAACTGTATACACAAAAAAGTTTATAGCGGATTTGATAAAGAAGCTACACTTTGTTGTTATTCAAAAATTTTACTCTGTGCACATTCACACATGGTAAATATAAAATTTTTGGTGTTATAAAAGATTATTATATCTTTTTGGTGGCCATAAACAGGCCATTTTTTTTTTGGTATTAAAATACAAAACTCTCATTACCATACAACAAAATACAACATTATAAACCTCTAGGCAATATCAGACATTTTATTTTAGGAAAAATGTCTCTATCTGCCCTTCATAATATGGGGTGTTGTCACCCCTGAACAAGCCAAAATTTGAAGATGCACACAATTTTTAGGGTTTTTAAAAAGGGGTATTTCCCTCTTGATCCCTATTGTCAACATGTGCTATCTGCCATCATGGGTGATCAATGGACGTGTTTTGGGGGTCCAACCCCTTCTTCCTTTAACCTACTTGAGATGTGAGGAAGAGGTTGCACCCACAAAACAGGTAAATGGATATCCCCTGATGGCAGATGGCAGATGGCACATGTTGACACGCTGTGTGCATCTTCAAATTTTGGCTTGATTGTAAAAGTGCAACATTTTAGAATAATTAGACATAGAAAACTAGAAAAAGGGGGGTTTTGTGCTTCATCCAATTCGCCCCAAAACATCAATGATGTCCTTAAATGTTTGCTCCATAACATTCATCCTTTTCTTCATTATGTCCAGTTCACTACTTCGCTCCATAACTTGCTGGATGATTATTTGGGCACTATCACTTAAGAAACAAGGACTTTCTTCCTCAATAACATGTTCAAAATTTAAAAAAAGGTGTTATAACTCTGCAGACCTATATCTCTTACCTGAAGCTGTGGTGACAGACACTGACCTGTTGTGGTGACAATTTCCACCACGTCATCCACTTCTCCTTCCTCCACATCCTCAGGTTGGGGTTCTTGCTGAGGTTGGGGTTCTCTCTGTGGTGTGGGGTTACTGTGCTCCCTGGAGTGGTGTCCTCCCAGTCTTCTCTCCCCTATGAGAATAAAACAAAAGGTATCCTTAGCACACAGATATTTTAGGGAAAAAATAGGAACATGATACATTGCTTGGAAGTGGGGTACAAGTGTCTGGGCAGAGTTACAAGCTGAAAACAAAACACACACATGGAGACACCCCAAGAATACACTGGAGCACCTGTGTGGGGCACCCTAAAAAGGTTGTTCTGGTGGCCCACACTATAGTGCTCCAGAGTGCAGATGTGCGAACAGCTGCTGAGTGTCCTCTCCTTTACACTGAATCAAGTTTGCATTTCATTCTAGTTCCAAACACATCATCTAGGCAACAATGTAATAACATTTATGGAATAAAAACAGGCATGTCCAAATTATTTTAACCCTGTATCTTCTAAAAACATCGTATGTAGTGGGTGAAAGATGTGTCTGTAACGACCGATTACTGTGCCCACTAAATTTGGCGAGATGTCATTTTCTAAGGTCCAATAGTAAAAAGCAACAACATGGAGCAACATGCAAGTTCTGAGAATACAATAATAGGAACACAGGAGAAGTACTTACTTTTTTCTAGCATTCTCTTAATACTCCTTAACTGCTCCGGCTCCCTCAGTTTCAGGTCAGACCACCTCTTTCTAAGCTGCTCCTTTGATCGTCGTACCCCGAAATTCTTCTTCAGACTTTTCACTACTTTCTTCATAATTTTGGCCTTCCTTAAATTAGGGTGTGTATACGGCCCATGCTTGCCATCATAATCCGACTTTCTCAATATGTCCACCATCTCCGCGAAGGATATATTAGATGCCTTGAATCTCCTCCTTGATCGTGACGTTTCACGCTCCAGGCTTGTCTCGTCGTTATTTGAGGAATTTGCAGACACCTGCTGTGACTCCGCCATATCGTCTGCGCGCCGAAAGAGAAGGAACAGGGAAAAGTCGATAATGTGAACGTCATGGGTGGGCGACGTGTGCGGAGTTTCACGCATGCGTAGTGTATATAAAGCAAACACACATGTGACATTAATACGTTCTGTGTGCGAAGAGAGGAGGAAAAGTGACAAACGTCAGACCGAAGGTATGATTTTTATACTTTGTGAAATCAGTGGCCTATACTGCATAGAGATTGTTTGAGGATATATATGGGCATAAAGATTTACTTGAGTTTAGACTGACTGACATTACTAGATTTGTCTTGTGTTTTGTCTTGCAGACAAAATGATTATAGACATGTGCACAACATAAAAATTTGTTTAGTTTGGTTTCGTTTCTGTGTGTTTCCGTTGATACGTAACGATTCGTAATTTCGTAAGACGTGGGTTATCGTATTCTGACTCTTTCATATTCCTGTAAGGGTTATTTTTCTGTTGATTCGTTTTTTCCGTTAGTCTAATTTTCGTTGATTCGAAATTCGTATTTACGTTATATTTTATATTCTGCTGCGTTCGTATTTTCATAAGAACTATATTTTTGTTGATTTGCAATGATTCGTATTTTCGTGTCTAAGTTCCGTTGATTGGAAAATCTTACTTTTGTAGATTTAATTACATTCGTACTTTCGTTAGAATACATTTTCCGTTTATTCAAAACACTACTCGTCGTAATTTTGTATTTCGTACTTTCGTGAGATTGACTGGCTCATTTATTCGTACTTTCGTAACATTGTTTTCGTAGATTAGTAATCGGGGCATAATTCGTAATTTTACATAATGTGTCAGAATAGGAGAAAACAAAAATATGTCAGAGATATTACAAAATACAAATATAGAAATTAGAATCTAGACAGAGTATGCTTAAGAAACAAAGAATTTCTCTCTCACAAGTCACAACTTTACTCACAAATCCAACAGAACAGTGCAACCTACCCAACCACAACCTATCTGGACTGTGGATGGAATGCACTGCAGTCTAACACAGAAAAACACACAAGGGAATAAGAAACAAGCTCAATGGGAGAAGAGACAACCTCTTCAGGGGAAGGGACAAGCTTATTGGCCATTGGCCAACATCCAGAACTAATTCAGAACTAACTAAATAGAATTTAATTTTTTTTCGAATTTTCATTGTTTTGATTTACGTTTTCCGAAGATTCGTAATTTTTTTTCCGTTCATTTTGATTTTCGTTAATATGGATCTTTGTTCGGTATTTTCGTTGTTTTTATGTTTTCGTTTTTTACTTTTTTGTATTTTGGCTGTTTCAAATTTACTAAATTCGTATTTTCGTTGTTTTCCATATTCGTTCTTTTTGATAATTCGTTGTTCGTTTGTAATTTTATCAAACCGTTCATTTATTCGTCTGTTTACGAATCAACGAATATAACGAATTTTGACGAATAACAAATTCGTAACTAAACGAATTGCACATGTCTAAAAATGAATGCTTTTTTGGATAATGACTTCCTTGGGGAATTTATTGATCAGGTAAGGGGAGCTGCCCGCTCTGTGGGAGACCAAAAACCCCATTCACCGTAAAAGAGGAGTAAGGGCAGCAGCGATGGAGAGCCTGCTCCCATTTGTGCAGACAAGGATACCCACAGCAACCACACAACAGGTGAATACTAAAATTGGGACCTTGAGAGGCACATACAGGACTGAGCGCTTTAGGGTCCTGGCTTCTCAGAGGTCAGGAGCAGCAGCAAAAGATGTATATGTTCCGAAGTTGTGGTACTACATCAGGATGTCCTTTCTGAACGACCACCTTGAGGCAAGGCCATCACTGTCGAGTCTTCCCTCCAGCCTTCCCTGCAGCCAACCTGAGCCTTCTCTGGAGCAAGAGAAGGATGCCATCCTGGAAGAAACGGATTTGGACATTTGGAGCCAGGTATAGTATTTTATAAAAATTTATTGTGATAAAATTAATGCATCAAAAAATATGTTAATATGGAAATAAAAAAAAAAATGTTTGATCAAAAAGTGTTTTAAATATCAATAGACAGTATTGGCCCAAAAAGTTGGGGAGAAGAATGAAAACTGCTGGGGTCATAATGATAGTGTTTTCTATTTATATACATTCAATTTGCAACAGTCATGAGCTGAAAATTGAGTGTGATTGATGAACCAAAAACTCAAACTATATCCCTTTTTCATACACAGGATGACATCAACCAGAATGAGGGTCAGGAAAGTGTCAGGCAGGAGGAGGCAGGGCCCACTGTGAGCCAGGAGGAGGCAGGGCCCACTGTGAGCCAGGAGGAGGCAGGGCCCAGTGGCACACAGGAGGTGGCCGGGCCAAGTAGCAGGACCAGATCGCAGGTGCCTCCCATCCGCCTTACAAGAAGGACCAGGAGGGAGAGGAGCACCAGCCAGGCAGCAATGGCCCTGATAAGAGAGACTGCCGTCACAGTCCCATCATTCCCCGGGACTGTGACGTCATGTGGGGGCGGGGTCACTGGGTGGCATCACCCGGTGACCACGCCCATGCCTATAAAAGTGAATGCGCTCCGCTCATACGGCATTACAGCCGGAGACAGCGACGAGTCAACATCTCCAGGAGAGAAGAGGGAAAAAGGCGACGAAGAAGACTGGGCCCCTGCTAGCAAAAGAGCTGGAAGAAGATAGCGGAGGCCCGGCAGAAAGAAGAAAGAACCGGAGAGCGAGAGAAGAACCGGAGAGCGCGGAGACGACACCGGAGACCCCCGAAGTCGGAAGAGACCCCCTGAAATTGGAAGAAGACCCCCAAAGTTGGAAGAAGACCCCCGAAGTCGGAAGAAGACCCCCGGAGCTGACTAATAAATGATTTAAAAAACCTGTGTTGTGTTTTTTATTACCTTTTTTTTGCCACCAGGTGAATGGGTAGGGGTACGATGTACCCCATACTCATTCACATAGGGTGGGGGGCCGGGATCTGGGGGCCCCTTATTAAAGGGGGCTCCTGGATTCCGATAAGCCCCCCGCCCACATACCCCGACAACCAACGGCCAGGGTTGTCGGGAAGAGGCCCTGTCCTCATGAACATGGGGGCAGGGTGCATTGGGGTGGGGGGGCCGCAGTGCGCCCACCTGCCCCAAAGCACCCACCCCCCCATGTTGAGGGAATGCGGCCTGGTACAGTTCAGGAGGGAGGGGGGCCGCTCTCTCGTCCCCCCTCTTTTCCTGCGGCCTGCCAGGTTGCGTGCTAGGATAAGGGTCTGCTATGGACTTTGGGGGGACCCCCACGCCGTTTTTTTCGGCGTAGGGGTTCTCGTTAAAGTCCATACCAGACCTAAGGGCCTGGTATGCTCTTGGAGGGGAACCCATGCCGTTTTTTTTTTTTTATTTGGCATGGAGTTCCCCCTCAAGATCCCTGTTTAGAACGCAACACGTGCGAATCAGATGCGTACCCATAGAACATAATGGGCTTGAATTCGCACCTGAGCCGCACCGCAATGCCTAGAGAACGCACACTTTTTTTGCCAATGCGCAGTGCGAATGCATCGCACATATGTAAACCAGCCTCATTGGAATCAATGTATTTTATAATGTTATGCGAATTGGATGCGGTGTAACCCGCAACCAATTCGCATAGGTGTGAACGGGGCCTCAGAAGCCCCCCAGTTACTCATTCACCAAAAAAATACATACTTAATAAACACACAGCACATTTTCCATCAGGAATCTTGGGGCCCCTTACACAGCTTTAGGCATGGGCCCCCTGGAGCAGAGGAGAACTGGGACGGGGGTGCTGCCGCCGCAAATTGAGAAGCGGGGGAGGGGGGCTGCCGCAAATTGAGAAGCAGGGGGTTTGGGTGCTGACGAACACAAAAAAAGACAGAAGAACAAAAAAACAAAAAAAAGGGGGGTTGCCATCCAGGGCCCTGGGGACATGGTACGGTTCAGGAGGGAGGGGGGCCGCTCTCTCGTCCCCCCCCTCTTTTCCTGCGGCCTGCCAGGTTGCGTGCTCAGATAAGGGTTTGCTATGGACTTTGGGGGGACCCCCACGCCGTTTTTTTCGGCGTAGGGGTTCTCGTTAAAGTCCATACCAGACCTAAGGGCCTGGTATGCTCTTGGAGGGGAACCCATGCCGTTTTTTTTTTTTTTATTTGGCGTGGAGTTCCCCCTCAAGATCCCTGTTTAGAACGCAACACGTGCGAATCAGATGCGTGCCCATAGAACATAATGGGCTTGAATTCACACCTGAGCCGCACCGCAATGCCTAGCCACTTAACGACCGCCCACTGTAAATATACATCGGCAGAATGGCACCGACAGGCAGAATCACGTACATATACGTGATTGCCTTTGTATAGTTGGGGGGTCCGATCGGACCCCCCTTCTTTACAGTGGGTGGTCGTTTTACCTTCGGGAGCGATCCGGCATGAGGGGACGGCCGTTCGATTCCGGCCCCCCCTCTCGATCGCTCCCGGCGAATGAGAGAGCTTCCCCTGCCTGCCAGGCAGGAGGAAGTGATGTCATCTCTCCTGCGGCGCTCACATATACCGAGCGCCGTACAGGAGAAGATGCAGGTTAGTGCACACAACACTACACTGACACCAGGACACATAGGCACATAAATCGCCCCCCCCAGGCCCCCCCAGACACCCCCAGATCACCCCCCAGCCCCCAGTCACAGTGTCACTGATTTCAGTGACCATTTATTTAGTGATCACTGCAATCAGTGACATTTGTGACTGTAAAAGTGTCACTACATTTAGTTTTAGGTCCAGTGTAGCCCCCTAACCCCCCCCTAATAAAGGTTTAACCCCCTGATCACTCCCCAGATAACCCTTTCACCCCCTAGCACCGCCGTCGCTATGCGATCATTTTTCTGATCGATGTCTTAGCGTCGGTGATGCTGATCGGTACCCAGTAATTTTTTTTAGGTTCGCCGCAGGTTTTTATAGCGTCGGGTACCCCCATATATTACCTAATAAAGGTTTAACCCCCTTGATCGCCCCCCAGGTAACCCTTTCACCCCCTATCACCACTGTCACTAAGCGATAATTTTTCTGATCGATGTCTTAGCATCGGCGATGCTGATCGGTAGCCAGTAATTTTTTTTAGGTTCGCCGCAGGTTTTTATAGCGTCGGGTACCCCCATATATTCCCTAATAAAGGTTTAACCCCCTTGATCACCCCCCAGGTAACCCTTTCACCCCCTAGCACCGCCGTCGCTATGCGATCATTTTTCTGATCGATGTCTTAGCGTCGGTGATGCTGATCGGTAGCCAGTAATTTTTTTTAGGTTCGCCGCAGGTTTTTATAGCGTCGGGTACCCCCATATATTACCTAATAAAGGTTTAACCCCCTTGATCGCCCCCCAGGTAACCCTTTCACCCCCTATCACCACTGTCACTAAGCGATCATTTTTCTGATCGCTGTCTTAGCGTCGGTGATGCAGTTCGGTAGCCAGTAATTTTTTTTAGGTTCGCCGCAGGTTTTTATAGCGTCGGGTACCCCCATATATTACCTAATAAAGGTTTAACCCCCTTGATCACCCCCCAGGTAACCCTTTCACCCCCTAGCACCGCCGTCGCTATGCGATCATTTTTCTGATCGATGTCTTAGCGTCGGTGATGCTGATCGGTAGCCAGTAATTTTTTTTAGGTTCGCCGCAGGTTTTTATAGCGTCGGGTACCCCCATATATTACCTAATAAAGGTTTAACCCCCTTGATCGCCCCCCAGGTAACCCTTTCACCCCCTATCACCACTGTCGCTAAGCGATCATTTTTGTGATCGCTGTCTTAGCGTCGGTGATGCAGATCGGTAGCCAGTAATTTTTTTTAGGTTCGCCGCAGGTTTTTATAGCGTCAGGTACCCCCATATATTATCTAATAAAGGTTTAACCCCCTGATCGCCCCCCAGGTAACCCTTTCACCCCCTATCACCACTGTCGCTAAGCGATCGTTTTTATGATCGTTGTCTTAGTGTCGGTGATGCCGATAGGTAGCCAGTAATTTTTTTTTTAGGTTCGCTGTCAGGTTTTTATATAGCGTCAGGTACCCCCATATATTACCTAATAAAGGTTTTAACCCCCTAATTGCCCCTAGTTAACCCTTTCACCAGTGATCATCATATAAGTGTTACGGGTGACGCTGGTTAGTTAGTTTGCTTTTTATAGTGTCAGGGCACCCGCCCTATATAACCCAATAAAGGTTTAACCCCCTGATCGCCCAGCGGGTGATATCAATTAGGTTTTAGCGTCAGAGATGGTCTGCGTCACACCCCAGGCAGCGTCAGGTTAGTGCCAGTAGCGCTAACACCCACGCGTTAAGCATACACCCCCCTTAGTGGTATAGTATCTGAACAGATCAATATCTGATCTGATCAGATGTATACTAGCGTCCCCAGCAGTTTAGGGTTCCCAAAAACGCAGTGTTAGCGGGATCAGCCCAGATACCTGCTAGCACCTGCGTTTTGCCCCTCCGTCCAGCCCAGGCCACCCAAGTGCAGTATCGATCGATCACTGTCACTTGCAAAACACAACACACATAACTGCAGCGTTCGCAGAAACAGGCCTGATCCCTGCAACTCCAGTGCTGTAGGAGGTGATTTCACCACCACAGTTAAAAAAAAAAAAGCATATATGCCGAAGCATTGGGGCAGCAGGGGCGGAGGAGCGATTTTGCTCCTAATGCTGCGTACATACGGTCGAAATTCCAACGGAGGCTTGCCCGTGGAAAAGTCTGACCATGTGTACGCGACATAACTTTTGCGGGAAGATGCCCCCATGCTTCGGCATATATAAATGGTGCATGTATGCCCATCATTAGAAGTGGGTGGATGAAGGGCGGTATTCTAATGGTGGGCATACCCACCGATCAATCTTTTTTTTTGTTCAGCCAACAGGCTGCATGAAAAAAAAGATTACAATCCATGTCCAACAAGGACCAGCAACGTACTGGTATGTTGCTGGACTTTGAATGTTTATACCAGAATGATGCCTGCGGGTTTAGGTATCATCTTGGTATCATTCTTTTCAGCCAGCGGCCGGCTTTCATGTAAAAGCAATCCTAGTGGCTAATTAGCCTCTGGACTGCTTTTACAAGCAGTGGGAGGGAATGTCCCCCCCCAGATATAAAAAGCGCCATTGGGAAATTAGGAAAGCATTTTATCACACCGATCTTGGTGTGGTCAGATGCTTTGAGGGCAGAGGAAAGATCTAGGGTCCAATAGACCCCAGTTTTTTCAAAAAAGAGTACCTGTCATTACCTATTGCTATCATAGGGGATATTTACATTCCCTGAGATAACAATAAAAATGATAAAAAAAAAAATATGGAAGCAACAGTTTAAAAATAAAAAAAAAGCAAAATTAATAATAAAAAAAAAAAAAAAAAAAAGCACCCCTGTCCTGCCCTGCTCTTGCCCAATGGCGAACGCAAGCGTCGGTCTGGCGTCATATGTAAACAGCAATTGCACCATGCATGTGAGGTATCACCGCGAAGGTCAGATCGAGGGCAGTAATTTTAGCAGTAGACCTCCTCTGTAAATCTAACGGGGTAACCTGTAAAGGCTTTTAAAGGCTTTTAAAAATGTATGTAGTTTGTCGCCAATGCGCGTTTGTGCGAAATTTTAAAGCATGTCGTGTTTGGTATCTATGTACTCGGCCTAAGATCATCTTTTTTATTTCATCAAACATTTGGGCAATATAGTGTGTTTTAGTGCGTTAAAATTAAAAAAAGTGTATTTTTTCCCCAAAAAATGCGTTTGAAAAATCGCTGCGCAAATACTGTGTAGAAAAAAAAATGCAACACCCACCATTTTATTCTGTAGGGCCTTTGCTTTAAAAATATATATAATGTTTGGGGGTTCAACATAATTTTCTTGCAAAAAAAAATATGTTTTCATGTAAACAAAAAGTGTCAAAAAGGGCTTTGTCTTCAAGTGGTTAGAAGAGTGGATGTAAGCTTCCTAATGTTGTGTATAAAATGCCAGAACAGTTCAAAACCCCCCCAAATGACCCCATTTTGGAAAGTAGACACCCCAAGCTATATACTGAGAGGCATGTCGAGTCCTTGGAATATTTTATATGTTGACACAAGTTGCGGAAAAAAGACAATTTTTTTTTTTTTTTGCACAAAGTTGTCACTAAATGATATATTGCTCAAACATGCCATGGGCATATGTGGAATTACACCCAAAAATACATTCTGTTGCTTCTCCTGAGTACGGGGATACCACATGTGTGAGACTTTTTGGGAGCCTAGCCGCGTACGGGACCCCAAAAACCAAACACCGCCTTCAGGCTTTCTAAGGGTGTCAATTTTTGATTTCACTTCTCACTGCCTATCACAGTTTCGGAGGCCATGGAATGCCCAGATGGCACAAAACCCCCCCAAATGACCCCATTTTGGAAAGTAGACACCCCAAGCTATTTGCTGAGAGGTATTGTGAGTATTTTGCAGATCTCGCTTTTTGTCACAAAGTTTTGAAAATTGAAAAAAAAAAAGAAAAAAAAAATGTTCTTTCTTCATTTTCAAAAACAAATGAGAGCTGTAAAATACTCACCATGCCTCTCAGCAAACAGCTTGGGGTGTCTACTTTCCAAAATGGGGTCATTTGGGGGGGTTTTGTGCTATTTTGGCATTTTATGGCCTTCGAAACTGTGATAGGTAGTGAGGAGTCAAATCAAAAATTTGTGCCTAGAAATCCTGAAGGCGGTGATTGGTTTTTGGGGTCCCGTACGCGGCTAGGCTCCTAAAAAGTCCCACACATGTGGTATCCCCGTACTCAGGAGAAGCAGCAAAATTTATTTTGGGGTGCAATTCCACATATAACCATGGCATGTGTGAGCAATATATCATTTAGTGACAACTTTTTGTAATTTTATTTATTTATTTTTTGTCATTATTCAATCACTTGGGACAAAAAAAAAATATTCAATGGGCTCAACATGCCTCTCAGCAATTTCCTTGGGGTGTCTACTTTCTAAAATGGGGTCATTTGGGGGGGTTTTGTGCTATTTTGGCATTTTATGGCCTTCAAAACTGTGATAGGTAGTGAGGAGTGAAATCAAAAATTTGCGCCCTTAGAAATCCTGAAGGCGGTGCTTGGTTTCCGGGGTCCCGTACGTGGCTAGGCTCCTAAAAAGTCCCACACATGTGGTATCCCCGTACTCAGGAGAAGCAGCAGAATGTATTTTGGGGTGCAATTCCACATATAACCATGGCATGTGTGAGCAATATATCATTTAGTGACAACTTTTTGTAATTTTTTTTTATTTTTTTGTCATTATTCAATCACTTTGGACAAAAAAAAAATATTCAATGGGCTCAACATGCCTCTCAGCAATTTCCTTGGGGTGTCTACTTTCTAAAATGGGGTCATTTGGGGGGGTTTTGTACTGCCCTGCCATTTTAGCACCTCAAGAAATGAGATAGGCAGTCATAAATTTAAAGCTGTGTAAATTCCAGAAAATGTACCCTAGTTTGTAAACGCTATAACTTTTGCGCAAACCAATAAATATACGCTTATTGACATTTTTTTTACTAAAGACATGTGGCTGAATACATTTTGGCCTAAATGTATGACTAAAATTGAGTTTATTCGATTTTCCTTATAACAAAAAGTAGAAAATATCATTTTTTTTCAAAATTTTCGGTCTTTTTCCGTTTATATCGCAAAAAATAAAAATCGCAGAGGCAATCAAATACCATTAAAAGAAAGCTCTATTTGTGGGAAGAAAAGGACGCAAATTTCGTTTGGGTACAACATTGCATGTCCGCACAATTTACAGTTAAAGCAGCGCAGTGCAAAATTCTGAATTCACCTCTGGTCCTTTAGCTACCAAATGGTCCGGGGCTTAAGTGGCTAGAGAACGCACACTTTTTTTGCCAATGCGCAGTGCGAATGCATCGCACATATGTAAACCAGCCTCATTGGAATCAATGTATTTTATAATGTTATGCGAATTGGATGAGGTGTAACCCGCAACCAATTCGCATAGGTGTGAACGGGGCCTCAGAAGCCCCCCAGTTACTCATTCACCAAAAAAATACATACTTAATAAACACACAGCACATTTTCCATCAGGAATCTTTGGGCCCCTTACACAGCTTTAGGCATGGGCCCCCTGGAGCAGAGGAGAACCGGGACGGGGGTGCTGCTGCCGCAAATTGAGAAGCGGGGGAGGGGGGCTGCCGCAAATTGAGAAGCAGGGGGTTTGGGTGCTGACGAACACAAAAAAAGACAGAAGAACAAAAAAACAAAAAAAAGGGGGGTTGCCATCCAGGGCCCTGGGGACCTCTGGGCCCCTTGCTATAAAAAAAAATTATATAAAAAAAAACATTTATAAAAAAAAAAAAAAAAGGGAGGTTTCCATCCGGGGGCCCTGGGGACCTCCGGGCCCCTTACAAAAAAAAAATAAAAAAAAAAATAATTAAATAAAAAAATTTATAATAAAAAAAATTATAAAAAATAAATAAAAAAAGGGAGGTTTCCATCCGGGGCCCTGGGGACCTCTGGGCCCCTTACAAAAAAAAAAAAAATAAAATAAAATAAATAAATAAAAAAACGAATTGAATAAAAAAAAAGGAATAAAAAAGAAAAATTATACAATTTTTTTTCAAAAAAGGGGGGTTGACATTCGGGGCCCTGGGGAACTCCGGGCCCCTTACAAAAAAAACAAAATATAAAAAAAAAAAAACAAGGGGAGGGGGGCCATCCGGGCCCCTTACAGGTGTACTGCCTGTACCCCCCTGATGGCGGCCCTGTATGTAGCACTACCCTCTCCTCTCTAGGGGAAAGAAGAGAGGCACCCATGCCACAAGCCAGTGTCCTCTAGTTTAGAGGTCAGGCGGTGTAAATGTACCTGGGTCCCGCAGTGAGTTACCTCCTTCCACTGGTTCCCATCTCCAGAATGTAGAGACGAGTCTGTACCTCTCCCTCTTTAATAAAGTCAATGTCCAAACCACTTAAACTCCAACGTTGAGTTTATTTTGTATCTTTGCTTGATAGGTAAGAGAGAGTAGATGAGAGAGATAATAGTTGAACTAAAACAGATTCAGGCACAGAACTCCCAGATTTATCACCACTCGGTCCCGAGTGGGTACAGCTCACCCGGATAGTCCCTCAATGGTCCTAGCAGCCGATGTGGAACTCGAACAACAATTTAAACCCTCCAAGGACAAGTTCAGTATGTCCTCGGAGAGCAGCAGCACTCCGTAGGGTCAGTTCTGCGGAGCATAGGATCCTTCCCTCCGACAGGTCAACAGGCCTTTCCCGAGACAGCAATCTGACTATCACTCATCTCCTGTTATGGGACCGATCCTCCCCTGGCTTCCTCTTGGTCGGAGCGGATACCCTCACCCGGGCATCCTAGGACTCCTAGAGATTCTTCCTAAAGACCCAGTTAAAGGTACTGGGCCTACCCGGAACGTTGCGGTCTCGGGCCGAAGGTGCCCGAGACACTTCAGTCGGGGTACGCACCCCCCTCCTTAGGGGCGCACTCCTCCGGGTACTTGTCCCCGGGTCTCTCTCTGAATAATGGCGTCTGCCTCTTTTATATCCTCTCCCGGCATGCACAGCAGGCAGAACTCGCCCACTGCATGGTAGCAGAGAGAGGACATCCAATTGCGCCAATGCAACCTATGGTTCAACCTTGACCCAACATGGCAGCGCCACCCGCAGGCCACAGGGAACCCTACATAGGCACATAGCATCAAAGCAGAGTCCAGCACAATTAGAAGGCCCGAGCCATACTAGTGCTCGGGTCATCCCCCTAAATTTGGACCTAGAGACCCCCTAAATTTGGAGTACCCGCTATATATATATATATATATATATATATATATATATATATATATATACACACACATACACAGTATATATACACTATATTACCAAATGTATTGGGACGCCTGTCTTTACACGCACATGAACTTTAATGGCACCCCAGTCTTAGTCTGTAGGGTTCAATATTGAGTTTGACCATTATGAGAATGTTTGACCATTCTTCCAGAAGCGCATTTGTGAGGTCAAGCATTGATGTTGGACGAGAAGGCCTAGCTTGCAGTCTCCGCCCTAATTCATCCCAAAGGTGTTCTATCATGTTGAGGTTAGGACTCTGTGCAGGCCAGTATAGTTCCTCCACCCCAAACTCTCTTATCCATGTCTTAATGGACCTTGCTTTATGCACTGATCCAAATCATTTGATGGAGGGGGGTTGGGGTGTGGGGTTGTTTTTCAGGGGTTGGGCTTGGCCTCTAAGTTACAGTGAAGGGAACTCTTAAGGCGTCAGCATACCAAGACATTTTGGACAATTTCGGGCTCCCAACTTTGTGGGAAATGTAGGGGGATGGCCCCTTCCTGTTCCCACATGACTGCGCACCAGTGCACAAACAAGGTCCATAAAGACACGAATGAGCGAGTTTGGGGTAGAGGAACTTGACTGGGCTGCACAAAGTCCTGACCTCAACCCGATAGAACACCTTTCGGAGGAATTAGAGCGGAGACTGTAAGCCAGGCCTTCTCGTCTACATCAGTGCCTCACCTCACAAATGCACTTCTGGAAGAATGGTCAAACATTCCCATAGACACACTCCTAAACCTTGTGGACAGTCTTCCCAGAAGAGTTGAAGCTGTTATAGCTGCAAAGGGTGGGAAAACTCAGTATTGAACCCTACGGATTGAGACTGGGATGCCATTAAAAGTTCATGTGCGTGTAAAGGCAGGTGACCCAATACTTTTGTTAATATAGTGTATCCAGGACAAAAGGTTCCAAAGCACAATGGGTTAGATAAAGAGAGAGCACAGCAGTGTTTCTGGTAGGTCCAAAGGTGGTTGAGCGATTACATTGTAATGTGTGTAGCCAGCTTAAAAGAATACGAAATATTTATATGCTATGTCATTTTTACCCAATTAAAAAGGAATTGTAATTAATTATTTTCATGTCTGAAGGATTTTATCCATGATGGTACTTTTTCTTTTCTGTTTGCAGCTATCAATGGGTACATGTATGGGAATCAGCCTGGCTTGAATTTGTGTTTAGGACATACAGTACGCTGGCATTTTCTGGGACTTGGTGCAGTCATTGATATTCATGGAATTCACCTCACAGGAAATACTTTCCAGTTATATAATACCACAAGGGATGTTGTAAGCATATCTCCACATGTCTCATTATCTGCTGTAATGATACCAGACAACGAAGGTGAGCATGGATTGTTTATACTGGACATGCACAAGCACAGCCAACATCTAACCAGATACACCTAGTTAGAATGGTTAGAATCAATGCTGATTTCAGCCCAAATTAAGACACAGATGATAGGTTCAGATACAGTATACTAGACAGTATAATCACTATGCCAACTTAGAATAGAGTTGTACCACTCAACTGAAATTACCTCATTAATCAGCAATAAACCGTGCATTTAAGCCTTAACTGCAATGTAAATAATAGTACTATAACTAGTTTAGAGTGCATTCTAGGACAATGGCTAGGATGTAGTGCAATGTCCCCTGAGAGATACCTCTCAGGGGTATATAGCAGTCTTGTGACTTGTACCAGTGTCTGCTTAAAGCTTGTAGGAGGAATTTTCATTTTCTCCTGACCCTCTGTCTGGACAGTGCCGACTGGCCCTGTGCTGATCACATGCACTCTCCTAAGAAGAAAAAAAACTCTCTAGCAACACACAGCAAATTGAGCATGTGCAGCCTGACTCCAGTAACTCTGTCTTATCTGGACCTGTTCTGGAGTCAGTGGAAGAAGAGGAGGATCTGTGCATACAGGATCAAACAGCCTTTTTACACAATGCAGAGGATTAATCCCTTAGGTTCCACAGGGAGTATAACAAGCATACTTTATTTCATATACAGACTGATTTTACTGTTGTGGTTTAGTAACACGTTAACGACAGCCCCAGTTATCATGCATGTAGTATAGGTACATTATAGTGTCAGCACAGGTGCAAGGTAAATTTGGTTCAGATACTGTAAAGGTTCGGTATAATGAATTATAGTATAGTGTTTGTAAAGGTGCAGTCTAGGTTTGTGCTAAGTGCGGTATAGTGTGAGTATGGGTGGAATGTGGATTGCGTTTCCTGCTCTCAGTGGCTCAGTCTATGCTAGCAGTATCAGCAATAGGCAAATAGCCCTTTTACCAGTCCCCTGGATGCTGTGGTGACCTGTTGCTATAGAAGGGGGCCCCCCTTGGTGTCTCTTCAAAAACATCCAGTGATCAGTGGTGGAAAGCAGAGGGTGAGTTGACATTCCAGTCTCCCTGCTGCAGCGGTGCAGGTGCTGTGATGTGGGTGGTGCTGCGCTGCCCTTGGATGTCCTCATTCCCAGTCTCTGGATGTGGTATGGTCTCCTGCTGACAGCCAAATATCCAGACAAGAGGTGCTTTCTCTAACTCCCTAGGTGTCAAGAGGAAGAGCTTTCTTGGGCAGAAAGGCCAAACAACACAACCTGCCTGGATTATCAAGTGAGGAAGGCAGAATCTTTCTTAGCAAGGTGAGAGGACAATGGTGTCATTATACAGTGTCCCCGGGAATGGATGACCTTACCTGTTAGCCCTGTGGCACTACAAGTGTCAGCAAGATGACTAACAGCAATGATGTCTGTATACAGTATCCATTTAACGTTTTCTGTGTTGAAGTGTCCCTATTTCCTGCAAATGGGCAAAAGCCCCCTCAGCCAATCCTGCAGGGAAGGCCCAAACGAAAGTCCTGGAACAACCAGGCTCTCCTGGCAACCCGACTGGACAGCTCAAACTGGAACGCTTCACCGTCGGTGCAGGTGCGCCTGGATGTTTGCACCTGGGATCCCCCCCTCTCAGTCTGGATGTCCCAACTTGCGGCGGAGGCCTAAATCACACAGCAAAATCACCTAGGAGGCAGTACCTCTCCCATGGGTCTGATCTCTTCCTCTGCCTCGTGCTGTCTGCCTTCTCCTCAGGAAGTCAAAATGGAGTCTCTCATTTTCTGCTCTCAAAGCATGCTGGTCTTAGTAGTTCCTGCCTGTATAAAAGACTATGGGGCCATTTTGTGAGGGAACTACATTTCCCAGAATCCATTGCAGCTGCTTCCTGCAGCTCAGTACAGTCCCTCTGATTGGCTCCTCTCCTCCTGCCAATAAGAGCACAGGGGAAGAAGCAGAGAATGGGCGGATGCCCTCTGCGAGCGCCGCTCGCATTACAGTCAGTGTCGATGAGAAGGAGGGGGGGAGATCTCCCCGCAGGGCTGACAGGTGCCCTCTCCCTGTCAGGAGAGCCTGTGTATTCGTGGCGGCCGCTTGGCAAAGCTGCGGGAATAGCGGGACACCCGCTACACACTCCCCCCACCAAAGAACCTTTGGACCCCAAAGGAAATAACATGACCTGGTACATGCTCTTAGAATACAAACAGAGAAAACAGGTTAGTGTACACAGGAAAATAAACAACTTGCATTGTCATAAAGACCTCACAGAAGAACCTCTCATCAATAAACATAGGAAGGAAGGTTGTCCTAGGCCACCATAATTGGAATGGTCCTGCTAGATGTGCCAGGGGGTGAGTTAAGGTTGCCCTTCACCAAATCTGTGGTGAGAAGGTCAGGCTCTGCAAGAGTCCCTTGAGAGGTGAGGATAACTTCTTCTGTGTTCTCGCCCAACATATCACAGGTCAGTCTCTTGAGAGGAAGCATAACTCTTCGCTTTCTCTGTTTCACTGGCTCAGGCATGGTAGGCTCACTAGCCTCTTCTTCCTGTTTGACTGTTTCTGCCTCTTGCAGATCAGTTTCTTTCACTTCTGCTGTGTATCCTTCTTCATCCACTGTGGAAGAGGGAGACACTTCTGGCTCTTCTGCTGACAGAGAAGATAAGAGATCACACTGTGGGCAACAGGGACTAACAACCGCTTCACCAGATCTGTGTTGGTCCCAACAATAAATGAACTTACTGTGGACCCCGGCAGCCAAGGGCACACAATGGCCAGTGTCTCAAAGTTTTAAGGCTTCCCAGCCCTCAATGGATCACATGACAACTTGATCCGCAGATATCCATCACAAGGTTAATCCTCTGCTTGAATACCCTGGATCTCTATATCTTCCAATTTTTGCAGGGACATATATGACAAATACCTCTTGTAAAAGTCTCTGGTCAGCAAGGTAACCTGAGCACCTGAAACAAGAATAGCTCCGGTATAAATTCCTTCCACCAAAACAGGCACTACAGGCAGAAGGCCTACCAACCGGACAGAAGGCCTGTTGGAAGAATCTGGACAGTAGGTGGGCGTGACTGGACTCGTACTTCCTTCAGCTTCCAGCTTTGGGAATGCCATTTCTGATGTAGTTTTGAAGGCTGATAGGCATTCCTCACTGAAACGGCATAAACTGCAGGTGTCCTCTATTGTTTTCTTGCAGAATCAGTGAAGGTTCTTCTTGAAGGCCCAGGCTTCCTCTCTATCCTTGGGTCACTTCTCTGCGGTCCACGCCAGTCTTCTGTCCTCCTTGGTGGACTAGGGCACTCTCGCTGCTAGTGACCTACACCTCCGCAGTTCAGACAGACATTTCGATTTGTTGGCCTCTGGCCAGGCGCAGTAGGCGAGACCGGGGATACATTCTGCCCCATAACACCCTCGTCGGACAGCTCAATACGTGTTGCTGTCAGACGGTTAATCACTTACAACATCTGGGATACCTCCATCTTCAGTGTGGCTATCTCAGACCTGACATCTGAGTCTTCAGAACCCTGATCTCTGGATCTCTATCAGCTGTGCTGGCCACTCTGACTCCAACAGCAGATTCTGACCCCTGGTTCTTTCCTTTATTCTCCAGCATGGCTTCCCGCTTTCTCAGTAAGTTAATGAGCTCAGGATATTTCATGGACACGGCATCCGCTGAAGTTTGCAGTCAAATCAAAACTGGATCAGAGCATGAAGCACCTTCTCATGATCTGCTGCATTCTAGCTTGATCTACGGCATAAGGTGGCATCCCTTTCGTTAATACGATCTGATGCAACATCTTCTTCAAGCGCCTGATGTATTCAGACAGGCGTTCACCTTGGCATTGAACAGCATGTTCAAATCTGTAAATTAAGTCTGCTGCTGTCTCCATCGACCCAAACTCCTCCTGCAGAATATTCAGGTAGTCTTGAGCGACGCAATCTTTCTTACTGAACTTCATATTACTGATAGCTTCTGAGGCTGGGCCCCTTAGATTCTCTATAATTATGTGCTTTTTAGGAGTTTCAGGAATATCCCATTCATCCAAGGCTTGTGTGGCCTGGTCCAGCCACTCTTCAAAGTTGTCCTCCCCTGTAGGCACTGAATGTCTCCCGGAAAAGGGCCTGAGTTTCTGATACTCACTTCCAGAGAACATCAAAGTGTCCCTTGGAAATTTTGACACAAAGTCTCCCATAGCAGCGAGGGACTCTGGCCCAATCATGGCCAAAGACAGTGTGGAAGGAACCTCTTCTTTTGAGGCCTTAACTCGGCTAGTACTTGCCGGACACCTGTCTGGCGTGTGTGACTGTATTCGACGAAACTCAGCCTGGACGGCCAGCTGCACAATGGACTCTCGGAAACGGTCAGGACTCCCTTGCTTCCATTCCAGCAGCACATGTGTGCAGGAGGTCTCACGGTCAGGTCTAACATTGATCACCCATGTTTTCTTGTCCAAGGACAATGTCTGTACTATCTGACCGATCTGCTCTTCAGTCCAGGCCTCCCCAGAGATTTCAATCATTACGCTTGATTCTGGGCTGACGCCTTCTTCACGACACCACTGTCGTGTGTCGCAGCCACGGGGTCCATCTTGACACTTGTAGGGGTGCTGTCTTGGTGAGTTGATTGCAGTGTAGCGGTATAATCCCGGACGAGCCTCCATATGTAGCGCTACCCTGTAGGAGCCGCTTAAGTATGTTTGGTTCCGTACTCTGCCTCTTAACCCCAAGAACAGTCTCAGCCCCTCTGGCACACCTGGCAATAGTGTAAGTGCAAGGACCAATGAGAAACACACACGTTATGCTAAAACACAGAAATTGTCTTTACTTCAATATTTCTGAGGAAAAGCGTAACAAACAGTAACCATATATATTCAAGTAATGCAATAGGAAAGCAATAACTGAGCTTAAGAGCAATGTAGCTCAATACCATATTCAGGATGCTTTTAAGGGATTCAAAACCTGAGAATTTAATTACAATAAATCACAATATGGCAATCTGTA
The DNA here is from genome assembly GCA_029206835.1 of Rana muscosa. Classification (NCBI taxonomy): domain Eukaryota; kingdom Metazoa; phylum Chordata; class Amphibia; order Anura; family Ranidae; genus Rana; species Rana muscosa. The sequence continues at coordinate 506,960,594 of CM055121.1, forward strand.
CCGGATTGTTTACCTTTACTCAGGTCGGCTCTATGAGTACAGGCAGGAGGAGAGCAGAGGAATGACCCTCTTATGTCAGGCTTCTCTCTTCTGTCCCCTGACACCACAGGCCCAACTTTAAAAACTTTTAGTCAAATCAACATGTAATGGCTTAACTTCCTGGATAAACTGTCCCACACACACCCACTGCATATACAGAGCCCTGAATATGTGTGTGTGGGTCCGTGTGGCACTAGTAGCTTCAGTCCTTTTGAAGAAAAGATAAAACTTTGTGTCTTCAGATATGGTGTCTGTATACAGTGTCCCTGAGAATGGATGACCATATCCTTTAGCCCTGTGGCACTACAAGTGTCAGCAAGATGACTAACAGCAGGCTCTCCTGGCGACCCGACTGGTCACCTCACACTGGAACGCTTCATCGTCGGTGCAGGTGTGCCTGGACGTGCACCTGGGATCCCCCTCTCTCAGGCTGGATGTCCCGACTGGCGACGGAGGCCTAAATAACACAGTGAAATCACCTAGGAGGCAGTTCCTCTACCTTAGGTCTGATCTCTTCCTCCACCTTGTGCTGTCTGCCTTCTCCTCAGGAAGTCAAAATGGAGTCTCTCCTTTCCTACTCTCAAAGCATGCTGATCTTAGTAGTTCCTGCCTGTATAAAAGGCTATGGGGCCATTGTGTGAGGGAACTACATGTCCCAGAATCCATTGCAGCTGCTTCCTGCAGCTCAGTACAGTCCCTCTGATTGGCTCCTCTCCTCCTGCCAATAAGAGCACTGGGGAAGAAGCAGAGAATGGGCGGATGCCCTGTGCGAGCTCCGCTCGCATTAGTCAGTGTCAATGAGGAGAAGGAGGGGAGAAAGATCTCCCCGCAGGGCTGACAGGCACGCTCTCCCTGTCAAGAACGCCTGTGTTATTGCAGTGGCCGCTTGTAAAAGCTGCGGGAATAGCGGGACACCCGCTATATACGTATTTATTAACAGCAGTGCAGAGAAATGGTAAACCGACAGTGCAAAGTACAATTCGCTTTAGATTTATCAACAACAATGTACTCAGTGGACCAAGGATATCGGCTGAATGGATTTCTTAGGGTGGTCCTTTAAATACATAATGGGAGGTTGTATAGAGACTGTACAATCAATTGTGGTAGGGGTATGGCCAGCTGTAGACTACTGTTACCCTAGCAGAAGACAAATTATTATAATTTTTTTCTAATGAGCTGCAAACATAAAGGCAGGTTGCCTACTGTGAGTTAGTTTGGCTGCCCAGGTCCAGGAGAAGAGGTTCATGTTTTTACCGCCTTCTCCGGGCTAAGTTTGCGGCTTTTCTGGGGTCCGCCCTCCTATCCTGTGTCATATAAAAGGAAAAGGAGCTTAAGTTCCCACGGGGCACACTAATGTGACAGACAAGAATAATAGATACGTATAGAGAAGGGAGAAAAAATGGGATTATAGTGGTGCTGAGGTATCACAATGTCAACATTATTGGATTTTAATATATTTATTAAAAATAGGATTTTTCACTCACCGTAAAATCCTTTTCTCTGAGTCCATGGACCGACACAGCCTCTCTATTGACAAAGTGGGTATTATCCGTTAATTAGGAGTGACTAGGCAGAAAACTTGTAAAAAGTGTTGCATCACACCTTCTACAGTACCGCCCAGGGGGCGGACCCTCTGGGTATATCACCTCAGTCTGCATCTCGCAGATCAGTTCGTCAAAAAGCAGTACAAACTTAAAAGTTGGGGTGGGTGCTGTGTCGGTCCATGGACTCAGAGAAAAGGATTTTACGGTGAGTAAAAAATCCTATTTACTCTTTCGTCCATGGACCGACACAGCCTCTCTATTGACAAAGTGGGACGTCCCAAAGCAGTGTCAGACAAAAAACGAGGGGTGGTAACAGCATAAAAATAAACTTCACCCCAAACACAAAACAGCACTCCTCCAACGGAGGAGCTGCAACTCTAAACAGCCACTTGCAAAACCTTGCGGCCGAAAGAGGCATCCGAAGATGCACCTACATCAACTTTGTAGAATTTTGTGAAAGTGTGAGCGGACGACCAAGTCGCCGCTTTACATAATTGGGAAACGGACGCTTGATGTCGGAAAGCCCAAGAGGCACCTATTGCCCTGGTCGAATGCGCCGTGACCGGAAAGGGGGGCGCTTGACCCTTTAAGGCGTAAGCCTGGATTACTACTATCTGTCGGATCCACCTAGAGATGGTGGCCGACGAGACTGCTTGGCCCTTTTTGGGACCAGCCACCGAAACAAACAGTGAGTCTGACTTCCGGAACAGGGAAGCAGCAGATAGGTATACTCTCAAAGCTTGGACAACGTCCAAGGAATGCAACACCGACTCCTTAGGATTCGACGGATGAGGACACAAGGATGGAAGTACAATGTCTTCATTAAGATGAAAAGCCGAAACGACTTTCGGAAGAAAGGAAGGCTGCGGCCGCAGCACCACCTTATCCTTGTGGAAAATCAAATAGGGAGCCTTGCAGGACAAGACTGCCAGCTCAGAGACTCGTCTAACTGACGTAACAGCCACCAAAAAGACCACTTTCTGAGAAAGTGTCAACAGCGGAATATCTCTAATATTCTCAAACTGTGCCTTCTGAAGCACCGAGAGGACCAGGTTCAAGTCCCACGGAGGTAGCGGGGGACGGACCGAATTTGTAACCCCCTGCACAAATGTACTCACGAGAGAGTGAGTCGCCAGGGGTCGCTGAAAAAAGACAGCCAGGGCAGATATCTGTCCCTTAATCGTACTTAGGGCAAGCCTTAGGTCCACCCCATGCTTTAAAAACAGCAGGATTCTGGTAACCAAATAAGTACGCGGATGCCATTTCATCACACATGGAGATGTAGGCCTTCCAAGCGCGGTGATAAACCTTCCTAGAGGACGGTTTCCGAGCACTTCTCATAGTAGAGATTACTGAATCTGACAGGCCCCGGTCTCTCAGTACCTGGTTCTCAACAGCCATGCCGTTAAAGCCAAAGACCATAAAGCAGGATGGAGTATGGGACCTTGCGATAGCAGGTCCTTCTGTAGTGGTAGGCACCAGGGGACATCTGCTACCAGACCTACTAGATCGGAGTACCAAGGACGCTGAGGCCAATCTGTAGCAATTAGGATCATTGGAATTCCCTCTGCCTCCACTCTGCGGAGCAGAAGAGGAAGAAGCCTTAAGGGAGGGAAGGCAAGATTAGCCGATACTGACCCCACAATGCCTCCAACGCGTCCGTTGCGTCTGCCCATGGGTCTCTTGACCGGGCCACAAACCTCAATACCTTCCGATTGAGTCGGGAAGCCAGAAGATCTACGTCTGGTGTGCCCCATCTTTGGCAGAGGAGTTGGAACACCTCCGGGTCTAAGGACCATTCTCCCTGGTCCAGCATCTGGCAGCTCAGGTAGTCCGCCTGACAGTTTTCCACACCCGGAATGTACACAGCCAACGGTGCCGGTACGCTCCTCTCTGCCCACTTCAGAATGCGAGCGGCCTCCGATGCTGCAGCTGAGCTTCTTGTTCCTCCTTGATGATTGACATATGCCACTGCTGTGGCGTTGTCTGACTGTATCCTGACTGGTCGCCCTTGCAGCCTCTGAGACCAGTTGAAGAGGCACAGCCTGATCGCCCGGATTTCCAGGACATTGATCGGCAGGAGGGCTTCCTCTGGGGTCCAGTGACCTTGCGCCGACTGAACACCCCAGACTCCCCCCCCAACCTGTAAGGCTGGTGTCCGTCGTGATCACTATCCAGTAAACCGGAAGAAATTACTTCCCGGCCATTAGAGCCGGTGCTGTCAGCCACCATACCAGGGATCTCCTGACTAGGTGGCTCACTCGGATTTGATAATCCAGAGATGATGGACATCTGTTCCATCTGGACAGAACTTCCTTCTGTAACACTCGAGTGTGGTATTGAGCATATGGGACCGCCTTGAAGGAGGCTACCATGAGGCCTAACACTCGCATGCAAAAAACGGAGTGACGACCAATCCTGGAGTCACCTGCCGTACTGCAGCCCGGAGGGTCTGCAACTTCTCCACAGGGAGGAATACCTTTGCCTCTGAGGAATCCAGAATCATCCCCAGGTACACTAGGCGTTGAGTGGGCACCAATACTGACTTTTGCGTGTTTAGTATCCAACCACAGTCTCCAAGAGTCTGACAGGTAATGGACATGCTTACCTCTAATTATGAGCTTGAAGGGGCCTTCAGCAGAAGGTCGTCCAAGTAGCCCATGATAGCGATACCCCGCTGTGTTAAAAGTGCCAGAATCGGAGCGAGCACCTTGGTGAACGTCCTGGGTGCTGAGGCAAGGCCAAACGGGAGGGCCACAAACTGGTAGTGGTTCTTCCCGATAGCAAATCGCAGAAACCACTGGTGTCTGGAGTATATGGGGACATGCAGGTATGCGTCCTTGATGTCCAAGGAGGCCAGAAAGTCCCCCGGATGGAGAGCTGTAACTACAGATCGAACCGACTCCATCCGAAATCTTTGTACCTTCACAAAGCAATTGAGGGCTCTGAGATCCAAGATTGGACGAACCCCCTCCTTCTTCGGCACAATAAACAGATTTGAGTAAAAACCCTGACCCCGTTCCTGTTCTGGAACTGGAATAACTACCCAGTGTTCCAGTAGATCCTGGACCGCCCCATACAGGGCCTCCCAACGGGTCGGTAATAGCTGGAGATTGGAGGTGACGAATCTGTCCGGTGGACAAGATAGAAATTCTATCTTGTAGCCTGAGGAGATTACTTCGCAAATCCACCTGTCGGAGACTAGAGCTGTCCAGAGTCGCGAATTTGCGAAGACGTCCTCCCATCCGAGAGCTGGGTGGGGGCGGACCTTCATGCGGACGCAGATTTGTCCGCAGGCTTGTTGGGTCTGCGGGACCAAGGACGCTTTCGTCCTTGGGCAGGCGCCTTGTTGGCCTGGGGTCTTTTCCCTGTCGCCCTAGGGGGACGAAAAAAACGCTTGCGTGCAGTAAAGGGGGGCCCTTGCCCTTGGCGTGGCCCCTACCCTTGCTAGTTTGAGGAAGCAAAGTGCTTTTACCTCCTGTGGCATCCTTGATGTCATCCATAGAGGCCCCAAAAAGTCTGTCGCCCTTAAAAGGCAGATCCAACAGGGCTTTCTTGGAGGTCTGGTCCGCAGACCAGCCCTTTAGCCAGATCAGGCGGCGTATTGCTACTGCATAAACCGAAGCTTTTGACAGCAGGGGAATAGTATCCATGTCTGACTCGCAGACAAACCTAAGGCCCTGGACCAACTGGTCGGCCAATGTTATCTTATCAGGAGGAGCATCTCACTCCTTAACCCCTGGAGTAGCAATCTTGCCCATTCAGTAAGTGTCTGAGACACTAGGGCCCCCGCCAATGCCGGGCATTCTGCCGAGCCTACCACTGAGTATAGGTAGTGAGCGAGTGCTTCAGCCTTCTTATCCACAGGGTCCTTGAAAACAGGAGCCCCTTCTACTGGAATTGTGGTGGCTCTATTAAGTCTGGACACCGGAAGGTCCACTATAGGGGGAGAGGTCCATTTCTTCAGAAAACTCTCCTCAAAGGGGTACCGTACCGCAAACCTCTTTGGGGCTGTAAAGACCCTCAGTGGGTTCTCCCATTCCTTGTATAAGAGTTTATCAAAATAAGACACACAAAGGAACACCTTAGCAGTGCCGGCAGGTTTATGAAACCCAAAGTGGACCGGAGTCTCTGCTGCTTCTGCAGTATTTTCCAACTTTAGCGTATCCCACACTGCAGTAATAAGGTCAGATACCAAAGCCGTCTCGCGTACTGACCTGGACTTGGAGTCATCCTCACTGTCCAGTCACGGTCTGCAGTCTCTGATGCGTCAGAATCTGGGCCCTGAGCCGTAGCTGAACCTGGTTCTGCATCAGACCCCCTGTATTCCCGTGTGCTGCTTCCACCCTGGCAGCAAACGCCTCTAGGATTGCCGTCATAGCGTTCATAGACACCTCAAGGGCACCGGCTGCTAAATCTGGTGTTTCAGGGGGGAAAACATCTCTCAGATGCCATGCTGACCATGCGCTGACACCCACAGGGCTCCAGCCAAGATATCAATAGGCCACCCTCCTGTGCTGCAGAGATGCTGGGTCACCCAGAGGACTCACCACCCTTGGATCGGTACCGCTATGCTGCCGTGCTGCGCCTGTGATGCTGTCCCACCGCTGCTGTGTCAGTCTGCTTCTTTTATCAGCGCTTCCTGTGTGAATTTCTCGCGCCAGTGTAATGCACCCTAGAGGCTGGAGACTCTCGCAAAATGACCGCCAAACGTCTGTATGGAAGATAATGTGGGCTCTAAGAAAAAAAAATGGCTCCCGAGCCGAAGATAGAGGCCAAAGCAGCCGTAGACCACAAAAAGATGGCCGCCGAACGGCAATATATACATACAGCGTGGATCATTACAAACATGGCCGCCGATCAGTCGATAGAGGCCAGAGGGTGTGGAACTACAAAAAAATGGTGCCGAAACCACAGGAAGATGGCCGCTGGGCAGTCACTAGAGGCCGAACCCCGCATGGACCACCGCAAAATGGCCACTGACAGCATTGAGGGGGAAGAAGCACACACAGAGGTAAGCAGAAATTACATCTTTTTAAATGTTAGTTACAGCCAGCCCCGCTCCAGTGGAACCCCCTAGGTGACCCCCAGCACCCAGCAACCTTAGCTAGAAGTCCAGGGAGGAGGGAAGGGCAAGGAGAGAGGGAAGAAAGGGGCCACAACCACTTACTTGGTCTCTCCAGGAATGTCCAGCCAAATCACCCAGCCGAGGCAGGGGAGTTTACTTACCTATCCTGCATGTATCATGCTGGAAGACATTCCAAACAGATCATCGTCCACGCACGGAAGGTGACTGTTGGCCAGGCATGCTGTGATTGGACCCAAGGGGACAATCATATGTATGCCCTGGAGTGCGACGCTCACCGGCCAGGCTGCTGCGACTCGGCCGTAAGGTCAGCCGAAGCTGAGCGGTCCGATGCAGGCCCTGGAGCGTAGGCTCACCGGCCACCCGTGGAGCGACGGGCATGTCGTGGAAAACCCAGCGCATAGCTAGGGTTGGCACACACTCGATGGCCGAAACTGGGGAGACTACAAGGATCGAGGATCCAGCCTGTCACCCAGTCAGCAATTGATCGAATATCGCAGGAAACAAAAAAAAAATGTAGCAAAAAAATATCTTTTTCCCCCGGACCAATGGGCCCAAAGGGAGCCATGTCCTACTCCTTGCTAGACAGAAAAAAACTGATCTGAGAGATGCAGACTGAGGCGATATACCCAGAGGGTCCGCCCCCTGGGCGGTACTGTAGAAGGTGTGTGTCATGGATATGCAGTAGTGTTTGTCTGTCAGCTTACCTTCCTTCCCATGTGTTCATCTTAGAGGCCAGAACCCTTTCACCTGGCTTCCTTTATAATCTCCTCCCAGCCTGACTCCACCCCAGGCCCTATCACAGAACACTATATTAACCTGTGCACTGCAAGCCTGCTTTGCTGATCAACGTGTTTGTTAGGCATTGTGTGTTTGGGTTCCTGCCTGCCGTGTGCTACGTCTGTCTCTCTGTTACATATTTGGCTTGTCCCCGACTATCCCTGTCTGCTCGTGACCCTTGACCTTCGGCTCGTTCTTTCGTTATCCTTGTCTGCTTGTGGCCCCTGACCTTCAGCTTGTTATTCATTTCTCTCATATCTTGTGCTGCTGCTTCCCCTCTTTTCCCCTTATCCTACGGGGCGTGAGCTAGGAGACTCCAGGGGCCGCGACCTGGACCCAGCCTGCAGCATAACATCCTCACCACTAGAGGCTCTGGAGAAGACTTGCTGGGTCTTAGACTCCGCGCCCTGGGGAATCTTGGCTCTAGCTTCCGTTAGGATCCCGGTTGTGCTCCTCTGGTCCCGCTTTCCACAACCACCCAGTTTCCTATCCGCAGAAGTCAGCCATAGGGTTCACTACCTTGCGGTGCACTCCTGTCCCCCTACGGTGTGCATCTGTCACCTGGCCACAGGTGACCTTGACAGTTTGATCAGCCATGAACCCGGCTGACATCCCGCTCCCCGCGGATGATCCATTGCAGGGCATAGTGTGCAGACTTGAAACCCAGGAATCGAATCAGACTCAGGTGATGCGATTCCTCCAGGATCTGGCTTCTCGCTTCGAGCAGCTTCAGGCCTCCTTGGGAACCCTGAATCCGCAACCTCAAATACAACCAGCGGCTGCACCTATTGCACCAGTCGCAGCCACACACTCACTACAACTGCCAGCTCCGTCCCTTTTCTCTGGGGACTCCAAGGCTTGCAGGGGGTTCCTTAGCCAATGCACGATTCATTTTGAGCTCCAGCCCCAAAACTTCCTGTCTGATCGGGCTAAGGTAGCCTATATCATTTCCCTCCTCTCTGGTGAAGCTTTAGCCTGGGCAGCCCCTCTGTGGGAACTGAATGATCCAGTGGTTTCTAGCCTGTCTGGCTTCTTGAAACTTTTTCGGAATATCTTCGAAGAACCGGCTCGTGTCTCTTCAGCAGCCAGCGCCCTTTTACGTCTCCGCCAAGAGTCTGCTTCTGTGGGACAGTATGCCCTTCATTTCCGCATACTGTCGGCTGAGTTGAGCTGGAACAATGAGGCCTTAGTCGCAACCTTTTTGCATGGCCTGTCTGATAGAGTGAAGGATGAATTAGCAGGAAGAACCATCCCCACTGATCTGGCCGGCGTTATCTCCTTGTGTAACCAGATCGATATTCGCTTTCAGGAGAGGACCTTAGAAAAGCAACGCCAGCACTCCTTGGTTCTTAGTCAGCCTGAGCTCCCCTCTCTTCGACCCGTAGAGCATCTCCTACCAGCTGAGGAACCCATGCAGCTGGGTCGGACCAGGCTATCCCCCGAGGAACGTGCTAGGCGCAGAACTCTTGGTCTGTGTCTTTACTGTGGGGGCAAAGGTCATTTTAGTGACACTTGCTCTCTTTGTCCAGAAAAACGTTCGGGTCCACTTCATCTGGAAAGTGGAGTATTGGACCCAGAAATATCACCTTCCCCTTCTCGTCTTCTGCTTTCTGTGTTCCTTCATGTTGGTGCTTCTTCTCATTCGGTCTCAGCATATCTGGATTCCGGAGCCGCTGGTAATTTCATGGACTGGGAAATCGCATCGTCCATGAGACTTACTCTTTTGCCCCTCACCACGCCATTGGTGATCTTGGCGATTGATGGTACTGTTCTCCCAGGGGGACCTATCCGCTTCCAGACCCTCCCTGTTAAGATGTCGGCAGGGACACTCCACCAGGAGTGGATATCCTTCCTTATCTTACCCAAGGCCTCAACGCCTATAATTTTGGGTCTCCCATGGTTACAGCTCCATTCTCCTCATGTGGACTGGACTACTGGACAGATCCTGGCTTGGGGTCCCTCCTGTTCCTCGTCCTGCCTACCCAAGGTTGTCCCCTGTGAACCTGAGCCGGTCATTCATTCCAGGTTGCATAACCATTTACATTTCTCTGTCCCTAACCACCCTTGGACGCACAGCCAGGCTAGCTTGTCTACAAGTCCTGCAGTCGCTACGTCTTGCGATGCGATTCAGGTAGTCGCTACACCTGACTCAACTATTCACTCTGCCTCTGTACTAGTTATGCCAGTCCAGCCCATGCCCAGTGAGCCTCCTACTTTTTCTTGTTCAGGACATTCTGCTTGTCCTTCAGCTATTCAGCTTGACTCCGGCGACATGTCACCTTCTAACCAACCTGACTTCAGGGTTCCACTGACATCTGCCCAGTCTGATGGTCCTGTGCAAGATGACCAGTTCCCCTTTAAGGGTCTAGGGGACCCTCCTCAGATTCCTGTTGATCCTCTCATGCCCTTGTTTATTCCTAGAGAGCCTTTGGTCCTCAATAGATCTTCTTGTCATCTCCCTACCTCGTTTTCGGTCTCTGAGGATAATCTTAAGTACGAGGTTAGACAAGTTCTGTATTCTCGGCTCTGCAGAGGCATTCTTCTGTACCTTGTGCATTGGAGAGGTTTTGGTCCTGAGGAGGCGTCTTGGATCGCTGCATCTGATGTCGCTGCACCTCATCTGTTGAGGAGGTTTCATCAGAGATTTCCCTTTAAGCCTGGGCCCAGGCGGGGGAGGGCCCATAAGAGGGAGGGTACTGTCATGGATATGCAGTAGTGTTTGTCTGTCAGCTTACCTTCCTTCCCATGTGTTCATCTTAGAGGCCAGAACCCTTTCACCTGGCTTCCTTTATAATCTCCTCCCAGCCTGACTCCACCCCAGGCCCTATCACAGAACACTATATTAACCTGTGCACTGCAAGCCTGCTTTGCTGATCAACGTGTTTGTTAGGCATTGTGTGTTTGGGTTCCTGCCTGCCGTGTGCTACGTCTGTCTCTCTGTTACATATTTGGCTTGTCCCCGACTATCCCTGTCTGCTCGTGACCCTTGACCTTCGGCTCGTTCTTTCGTTATCCTTGTCTGCTTGTGGCCCCTGACCTTCAACTTGTTATTCGTTTCTCTCATATCTTGTGCTGCTGCTTCCCCTCTTTTCCCCTTATCCTACGGGGCGTGAGCTAGGAGACTCCAGGGGCCGCGACCTGGACCCAGCCTGCAGCATAACATCCTCACTGTCAAGGTCACCTGTGGCCAGGTGACAGATGCACACCGTAGGGGGACAGGAGTGCACCGCAAGGCAGTGAACCCTATGGCTGACTGCTGCGGATAGGAAACTGGGTGGTTGTGGAAAGCGGGACCAGAGGAGCACAACTGGGATCCTAACGGAAGCTAGAGCCAAGATTCCCCAGGGCGCGGAGTCTAAGACCCAGCAGGTCTTCTCCAGGGCCTCTAGTGGTGAGGATGTTATGCTGCAGGCTGGGACCAGGTCGCGACCCCTGGAGTTTCCTAGCTCACGCCCCATAGGATAAGGGGAAAAGAGGGGAAGCAGCAGCACAAGATATGAGAGAACCGAATAACAAGCTGAAGGTCAGGGGCCACAAGCAGACAAGGATAACGAAAGAACGAGCCGAAGGTCAAGGGTCACGAGCAGACAGGGATAGACGGGGACAAGCCAAATATGTAACAGAGAGACAGACGTAGCACACGGCAGGCAGGAACCCAAACACACAATGCCTAACAAACACGTTGATCAGCAAAGCAGGCTTGCAGTGCACAGGTTAAGATAGTGTTCAGTGATAGGGCCTGGGGTGGAGTCAGGCTGGGAGGAGATTATAAAGGAAGCCAGGTGAAGGAGGTCTGGTCTCTAGATGAACACATGAGGAGGAAGGTAAGATGGCAGACAGACATTAATGCATATCCATGACAGTACCCTCCCTCTTACGAGGCCTCCCCCTTCCCCGCCTGGGCCCAGGTTTAGAGGGAAACTTCAGATGAAACTCCTTTAACAGACGAGGTGCAAAGACCTCAGATGCAGTGATCCAAGACCTCTCCTCAGGACCAAACCCTTTCCAATGAACGAGGTACTGAAGAACGCCTTTACAGAGTCGGGAGTCCAGAATTTGACTGATCTCGTACTCCTGATTATCCTCAGAGACAGGCGCCACGGTAGGGAGAGGACAAGAGAATTTATTGAGGACTAAAGGCTTTAGAAGAGCAACATGAAAGGAGTTAGTGATTTTAAGGCTCTTAGGAATCTGGAGTTTGAAACAAACCGGATTCAGTTTAGCAGTTACCGTGTATGGACCGATGAATCATGGAGCAAACTTCAGAGAAGGAACTCGGAGCTTGATGTTCCTGGTAGAGAGCCAGACTTTGTCCCCTGGCTGAAGAGAAGGCGGTTTATGCCTGCGGCGGTCGGCAAAGCCTTTGAATTTTTCAGCAGCTGCCCGGAGGGAATCATGAACGTGACCCCAAACAGAATTGAGAGACTCCTGAACCGAAGCCAAAGCTGGAATGTCTGGAGAACAGATCATGGGAAGAGGAAGTTGAGGGAGTTTTCCATAAACTGTGAAAAAGGGTGTCTTCTGCGAACTGGTATTCACATGATTGTTATGGGAGAATTCTGCCCACGGGAGTAGAGAGGACCAATCGTCATGGTGAGAAGACACAAAGGTGCAAAGAAAGACCTCTAACTCCTGATTAACCCTCTCAGTCTGTCCATTGGATTGGGGATGGTAAGAAGAAGAAAAATCCAAGACAATATTGAGGGATTTGCAAAAGGCTCTCCAAAAACGAGACGTGAATTGGACTCCCCTGTCGGAAACAATATGAGAAGGGACCCCATGTAGGCGGAGAATTTCTCGAATGAAAATGGGAACCAAGGCAGGGGCAGAAGGAAGACCAGGAAGAGGAACAAAATGAGCCATCTTGGAGAACCGATCGATTACCACCCAAATGACTGTAATATTCTCAGACAGTGGGAGGTCGGTGATAAAATCCATGGCAATATGGGCCCAGGGTTCCTTAGGAATGGGCAAGGGCATGAGGAGACCAGCAGGAGCTTGTGTGGAGGATTTGGACTGAGCACAGACATGACAAGCTTTAACGTAGTCTTTGACGTCTGAGCGGAGATTAGGCCACCAGTAGTGACGACTGATGAATAGGAAGGATCGGAGGAATCCAGAATGACCTGCCACCTTGGAATCATGTCCCCAACGAAGGATCTTAGCTCTTAGCTCAGTGGGGACAAAGGTCTTACCAGGCGGAATTTTTGACTTCAGGGTGGTAGAGTGGGCAACAATGCATGAGGTTGGAATGATCGGCTCAGGTTCAGGGGCGGAATCCTCGTCCAAAGTGTCAAATGACCTAGAGAGTGCATCAGCCCGACCGTTGCAGGAACCAGGTTTGTAGGTAATCGTGAAATTAAAACGGGCAAAGAAGAGACTCCACCTGGCCTGTCTAGGATTCAGACGTTTAGCATTCTGTAGATACTGTAAATTTTTGTGATCGGTAAAGATTGTTATGGAGTGAGGGGAACCCTCCAAGAGATGACGCCACTCCTCTAACGCCAATTTAATTGCGAGAAATTCCCGATCACCGATGGCATAATTCCTCTCTGCCTGAGAATTTTTTTTGGAGAAGAACGCACATGGTTGGCGTCTCTTCTCAAAGATTTGAAGAAGCACAGCTCCCACCCCCATTGAGGAAGCGTCCACTTCAATAAAAAATGCATTCCCAGGATTTGGTCTCCTCAAGAGGGGGCCAGAAACAAAGGCCTGTTTCAGGTTGTGAAATGCAGAGACAGCTTCGGGAGGCCAGTCTCTGGCATTCACACCCTTCTTGGTCAAAGCGATAATAGGCGTGGCAATGGAAGAGTAATTCCTTATGAACTGCCTATAATAATTAGTGAAGCCAAGAAAGCGCTGTGTGGCCTTGAGGCTAGCAGGAAGAGGCCAGTTGGTGATAGCCAAGACCTTCCCAGGGTCCATACGAAGACCCGAACATGAGACGAAGCACCCCAAAAACAGGACCTCAGAACATTCAAAGGAACATTTCTCCAGCTTGGCATAGAGATTGTTCTCTCTAAGACGCTGAAGTACAGTGCGGACATGGTTTCTGTGGACAAGCAGATTTTCAGAAAAGATCAGAATGTCATCCAGATAGATGACAACAAACTGGTACAGCAGATCTCTGAAGATTTCATTGACAAAGTTTTGAAACACGGCTGGAGCATTACACAGACCAAAAGGCATCACCAGATATTCGTAATGCCCGTCTCTAGTGTTGAATGCAGTCTTCCATTCGTCACCCTCCCGTATTCGAATGAGATTGTACGCGCCTCTGAGATCCAACTTGGTGAAAATGGAGGCACCCTTCAACCTATCGAATAGCTCAGATATTAAGGGTAAGGGGTATCGATTTTTAATAGTAACCGCATTTAAACCCCGATAATCGATGCAGGGTCTTAAGGTACCATCCTTTTTGGCAACAAAAAAGAACCCTGCCCCTGCAGGCGATGAGGATTTCCGGATGAAACCTCTCTCCAGATTCTCTGTGACATACTCAGACATGGCCTGGGTCTCTGGGATGGACAGAGGGTAGGTACGACCCCTGGGTAGAGTTGCTCTGGGGACAAGATCAATAGCACAGTCAAAAGACCTGTGGGGAGGAAGCACCTCAGCTGATTTCTTACAGAACACATCCCGGTAATCGCTGTATGCAGCAGGAAGATCAGAAGAAACAGAAGTGGCAGCAACCGGAAGACTCTCCTTGGGGGTCACCTTGAGAAGACACAATGAGAAACATGAGGAACCCCAGGCCAGGATCTACCCAGAGACCCAGTCCACATGTGGAGAGTGGAGCTGTAGCCAAGGGAGGCCCAATACAACTGGGGTAGAGGCCTTGGGTAGAATAAGAAAGGATATCCACTCCTGGTGGAGAATCCCTACCGACATCCTAATGGGTAGCGTCTGGAAGTGAATAGGGCCCCCTGGGAGAACAGTGCCATCAATTGCCGAGACTACCAATGGGGTAGTGAGAGGTGAAAGGGTAAGCTTCATAGAAGAAACAGTTCTCCAATCCATAAAATTGCCGGCAGCCCCGGAATCCAGGTATGCAAGGGTTGACTGAGGAGAAGTGCCTACATGAAGGAACACCGGCAAGAGCAGGCGAGAAGGTGATGTTTCTGGGTCCAATACTCCACCTTCCAAATGTATTAGACCTGAGCGTTTCCCGGACGAAGCGAGCAGGAGTCACGAAAATGACCCTTGCCCCCACAATAGAGGCACAAGCCCAGAGTTCTGCGCCTAGCACGTTCTTCGGAGGTTAGTCTGGTCCGGCCCAGCTGCATAGGTTCTTCAGCAGGTAGAGGATGCTCCACGGGATGAAGGGAGGGGAATTCAGACTGGCTAGGACCCAGAGAGTGCTGGCGTCTTTTTTCTAAGGCCCTCTCTTGAAAACGAATGTCGATCTGGTTGCATAATGAAATTACATCGTCCAGACCGACGGGAATGGCTCTTCCCGCTAATTCGTCTTTCACTCGGTCAGAGAGGCCATGTAAAAAGGTAGCGACCAGGGCCTCATTATTCCAGCTCAATTCAGCTGTGTGGATACGGAACTGAAGAGCATATTGCCCCACTGAACTAGATTCTTGGCGAAGACGTAAGACAGCACTAGCCGCAGAAGAAGCCCGGGCCGGCTCTTCGAAGATATTACGAAAGAGCTTCAAGAAATCGGACAGGCTAGAAACCACCGGATCATTCCTCTCCCACAGGGGGGCAGCCCAGGCCAAAGCTTCACCGGAGAGGAGGGAAATGATATAGGCTACCTTAGCCCGGTCAGACAGGAAGCTTTGAGGCTGAAGCTCAAAATGAATTGTGCATTGGCTGAGAAACCCCCTGCAGGCCTTGGAGTCCCCAGAGAAACGGAACGGAGCTGGCAATCTTAGTGAGTGTGAGGCTGCGACTGGTGCGATAGGTACAGCCGCTGGTTGTACTTGAGGTTGCGGATTCGGGGTTCCCAAGGAGGCCTGAAGCTGCTCGAATCGAGAAGCCAGATCCTGGAGGAATCGCATCACCTGAGTCTGATTTGATTCCTGGGTTTCAAGTCTGCGAACTATGCCCTGCAATGGATCATCCGTGGGGAGCGGGATGTCAGCCGGGTTCATGGCTGATCAAACTTTCAAGGTCACCTGTGGCCAGGTGACAGATGCACACCGTAGGGGGACAGGAGTGCACCGCAAGGTAGTGAACCCTATGGCTGACTGCTGCGGATAGGAAACTGGGTGGTTGTGGAAAGCGGGACCAGAGGAGCACAACCGGGATCCTAACGGAAGCTAGAGCCAAGATTCCCCAGGGCGCGGAGTCTAAGACCCAGCAGGTCTTCTCCAGGGCCTCTAGTGGTGAGGATGTTATGCTGCAGGCTGGGACCAGGTCGCGACCCCTGGAGTTTCCTAGCTCACGCCCCGTAGGATAAAGGGAAAAGAGGGGAAGCAGCAGCACAAGATATGAGAGAACCGAATAACAAGCTGAAGGTCAGGGGCCACAAGCAGACAAGGATAACGAAAGAACGAGCCGAAGGTCAAGGGTCATGAGCAGACAGGGATAGACGGGGACAAGCCAAATATGTAACAGAGAGACAGACGTAGCACACGGCAGGCAGGAACCCAAACACACAATGCCTAACAAACACGTTGATCAGCAAAGCAGGCTTGCAGTGCACAGGTTAATATAGTGTTCTGTGATAGGGCCTGGGGTGGAGTCAGGCTGGGAGGAGATTATAAAGGAAGCCAGGTGAAAAGGGTTCTGGCCTCTAAGATGAACACATGAGGAGGAAAGGTAAGATGGCAGACAGACATTAATGCATATCCATGACACTCACCACTAGAGGCTCTGGAGAAGACCTGCTGGGTCTTAGACTCCGCGCCCTGGGGAATCTTGGCTCTAGCTTCCGTTAGGATCCCGGTTGTGCTCCTCTGGTCCCGCTTTCCACAACCACCCAGTTTCCTATCCGCAGAAGTCAGCCATAGGGTTCACTACCTTGCGGTGCACTCCTGTCCCCCTACGGTGTGCATCTGTCACCTGACCACAGGTGACCTTGACAGTGTGATGCAACACTTTTTACAAGTTTTCTGCCTAGTCACTCCTAATTAACGGATAATACCCACTTTGTCAATAGAGAGGCTGTGTCGGTCCATGGACGAAAGAGTAATATAATTTCATATAGATTTGATACATAGTACATAGTAAAGAAGAAAAAATTGATAAAAACAAATTAATCAAACAGATATCATAGCCTTATGGGTCGCTGATGTTCCAAAATAGAGTGTAAAGGTGGTCGGGTAAGATGTAATATCCCAATATATTTCGCCAATCTTGGCTTCCTCAGGGGAGTATGCTATGACCACCAGACTTTATACAGCCAGCTCAATCAAAGGATCAAAAAGAGATACAATTACATACAGCATTTACACATATGTAAAAAAGTGCACTGCCAAAGTCACCTAGGGGAACCAACCTTCGCTCAATCCTGGCAAGTGGAACCTACATGTGGAGCCCCACATGGAGTGTGTAGAAATGTACAGACACTTGGGATCATGCAGAGAGCAATGTTCAGCCGTAGGGGGCAGAAACAGGACCCAGCTATAGGGAACGGAGAACCTAATGGATGCTGAGTTCCAAATATGGGATCATTGAGAGAGAGAAAAACAGGGAATTGACAAAATACAATATAAAGGTGTGCTGTCCCTTTTAAATGAACAACAAAAAAATCATAAATATATAGATTTATAAAATAATAATTCATGAATATACTTTCATAAATAAAGTGCTTAATAAATATAAGTCCATGAGTAATTATATTTCATATAAAAACCCATGTGAAAAAAGGAAAAGTCCAAATAAATGTAATCCACCACACCAATCAACTTCTGCACACAATTCCCACGTGAATGGTACCACCCGGTTCTGGAAAGGAACCTAATAACCCTTGTGGTGGAGTGGTTCTGTGACACATTACTCCTCCCTTTCCAGGTGGTGGCATTCACTTGGGAATTGTGTGCAGAAGTTGATTGGTGTGATGCATTACATTTATTTGGACTTTTTCTTTTTTCACATGGTTTTTGATATGAAATATATTCACTCACGGATTTATATTTATTAAGCATTTTATTTATGAAAGTATATTAATGAATTCAATAATTTTTTATATTTATGAATTGTTAATTGTGTTTATAGATTTTTCATGTAAAGGGACAGCACACCTTTAATATTGTATTTTTTTAACTCTGTATATTACTGCTGCACACAGGTGGCTCAACTCTGAGTTGGGGACTGTTTTTTAATGTTTGACTTCTCATATGACTGCAGTTTCCGCCTGGTCTCAGGCATTGGTAAGCATGCCTTCAGGCGAGGTGGTACCCCACGTGCATGGGCACAGCAGTCCCTGTCCACAAACAGACCTGCTGCGAAATGAAAGTCACATTTTCCAAACTATTTACCCACAGCAGATATATTCACATAATATTCAAAACAGGCAGGTATGTGCTTCCAACAGCTGATTACACTGGTGGTCTATATTTTTGAATAGCATAAGAAACAGACATTTAGTATAGCTCTTTAAGTACAGCCTTACTTGGCTGCATTCAATGAGATGCTATATGCAGCATTTGTTGGTTGTCAAAGTCATAAATGTTTACCAAAATGTTTGACCATAGCAGAGAGCAGTAAGAGCTGCTGCAGGTATGATTAGGCTCCTCAAGCTGTAGACACGTTTTACGGACTAGCAGCCATCTTTTATTTTTAAGTGACAGGGTCTTTTCAAAGACTGACCAAAGAGAAAGCTGTAGTAATATAATTTGCAAATCATTATTGATTCCTGTTTTCGGTAAAGGGTCTGTTTCTGAAACAAGACTGTTTAATACTCTAATTAACAACTGCCATATACAAAGGAAATAGGACTAAAGCAAGGGAAAAGCAGATTCATTTATATACTGTAGCTTTGTGGGGCTTTATTGTTATAGGAGGTACTAATTAATGTACTACTTAATTAAACAATTACAACATGTTTTTTTCTAACACTACTGGTACATTTTTAGGTGATTCATACTGTCAGGCTGCCTATATCTGTGATATGTGACATTGTGAATCTAGTGTGAATGTGTGTCCTTTGATGTTACATTATTGTACTGATTTTAATTTTGGGTCAGAGGTAAAAAATACTTGGGAAAATGTTATATATCCTAATAATACAGTACAGGACGCAGGACTAGTATTCATAAACCATGGGTTATATACAAGTCACCTTCAGAACAAATTGGCAAAGAAAAATTGCTCGGGCTGCCCATAGGGCACACTCATTTAACTGTGCCCACGCCGTAAGACTCCACCTTTTTGCTAGTGTCCTTATGTGATAGGCCTGTTTTCCTCTGGAGAAGTATTTTATTTAAAACTGTTCAATTTCTTTCTCAGACTTCTTTCAAGGTCTCACTGCTTATTTACCCGAGCTATCTATCAATTCCTGGATTGATGACCCTTGTTGTGTACCTTGGGGGCCAAACCAAGATCCCACTCTATGGGGCCGGCCTATAAAGTTTGCTTCAGGCACTGGATGCTTTGTTAGGGGTTAATCTTGACATGAACTGCAACATGTGTATTTAGCTGCAGGATGTTATAAACATCCAGGGTCTTGGTCCATTTCTATGGTTCCCAGATTCTGACGACCTCTTCAGAAGTATGCCCACCTCATAGCTCTGACCTTTAGTAGGCCCAGTGTTGTGGACAAGATAAAACAGGATTCCCCTGTACATTGACACCAGTTCCTGGTTTTAAAACACTATCAGCAGTGTGTAGCACACTGTTCACTTTTAACGGCAGAGGATTTGGGAATTATTCAATTTTTCTGTAGTAAACCCTGCCATTTTGTCTCTAATGTTTTTCGGTGCAAGCAATTTAATTTTGGAAGATTTTCCTCCTTGGTCTCAGAAGGATCAGAAGGATGAGGTAACTGCGTCGCACCTCCTAGATGATGCAGAAGAAATAAGATATACCTATGCTGAAATCCCAATAGCTTATACAACTCACTGCCTGAATGTGGTCAGGGCTGCGCCAGGGTCTACTTGACAGCCACAGCTTCTGTTCCCAAGAGTCCCTGTTTTATTTTGCTTGGAGATCCAGTCCAATTGTTTGCCAGTGTCCAGTCACCTGAAGGTAGCCTGTGTTTAACCCATAGACTATGAATACCAGTCCTGTACTCCAAAATAAGGAATTTATAGGTAAGTCAAAATTCCTATTCTTGCCCTTTAATACGTGGGCATGTAGATGTAGTAACTAAAATATGTCTGTGCTCCCATCAGGTGTTTTTAATGTTGAATGTATGGTTGCTGACCATTATACAGCCGGAATGAGACAACTCTACAGGGTGAATGCATGTGGCAAAATCAGTGTTAAACAATCACCTGCCTCCCGCGTTGTCACATATTTTATTGCTGCTGAAGAAATAGATTGGAACTATTCCCCAAGCCGTGCCTGGGAATATGCAATGTATCCTGATAGCAATAACAGGTAAAAACAAAGAACAAAACAAAGCTATATTATACTGTATATTTATTTATTGTTTTTAATGATTTAATATATGTTGTATTAAGTGAATGTATCTTGTCCATGAGGGAGATAGAATCCCAAACAAACCATAGGTTAGCAATGTAGTTATTGTATTCAGTATGGTACTGTAATTGCATTTTGTTATTTTACTAGCTTTTCTTTATACTAGAAAAAGTATGCCCATTACAAAATGGAGACAGGTTTTGGGTATAGATACAAAAGTATAATTTGTTGCATTTTAAGGAGCATAAAAACCACATGAAAACATGCACAGAAAGGTGTAAATATTTCTAAAGAGTGACTAAAAGAAAGGGCTTAGATGATGTAGATTTCTGTAATGGAATGAGGATGAGGATCATTCAGGCATTTAAGCCGCGTACTGGCTCATCGGAGGATTTTACGTCACCGCGTTTGGAACGGTCGGTTTTTTGACTGATGGTGTGTAGGCAAGACTGATGGAAGTCAGCTTCATCGGTTTTCCGAATGGAAAAATCCATTGGTTTAAAAACCATAGGAATTCCGATCGTGTGTACAGGGCTTTACTGAGCTGAGGAGTAGAATGGTTCACAGGGTCACTGCATCCTGAAGAAGTAAGAAAGATTTACAAATAGATATCAAGAATGGGAGGATTTCAGGATGGTGGAAAAGAGGAGCAGAGTACCTACAGTAGATAGGGCAGGGACAGGAATATGTGGGGATGTGGATGGTGACAATGGGCGATATCAAGTTTAGTGGAGAACAGTAGGAAAATACAGCATAGCGGAAAATAGCTGTTGCATCATGTTGTGTATGTAGGCAGGTGGAGTTTAACGCTGCCGTAGTCGGGAGAGTTAGTGTTGATTGCCTTTACTGGTTTTTTCTTGAAGAGCTTTCCTGGGTCCAACTCCCTGGTTCTATGTGTATTTTAAAAGGGACAGGGGTCCGAACCCAGCAAAGAGGTTACTGAAAGTCAGTGGTTGCTGCTGTCACAGTTGTCCTGCTAGCCTGCTAATATGTCGAGACTAGAACGACAACTAGTGCCGCGTAAACACGGTCAGAATTTCCGCTGGGATAAACTCAGACGGATTTTTCCGACGGAATTCCGTTCAAGCTGTCTTGCATATACACTGTCACACCAAATTCCGACCGTCAAGAACACAGTGACGTACAACACTACGACGAGCCGAGAAAAATGAAGTTCAATGCTTCCGGGCATGCGTCGACTTGATTCTGAGCATGCGTGTTTTTATCTCCATCGGAGTTCCATACAGACGAACTGAATTTTCCGTCGGAAAAAAAGAGAACATGTTCTCTTTCTAGCTCCGTCAGAATTTCTGACAGAAAAAGTCAGATGGGGCACACACACAGTCGGAATATCCGATGAAAAAGTTCCGTCTGACTTTTTTCCTCGGAAATTCCGACCGTGTGTACGCGGCATTAGAAACATCTGAAAAATAAGTTAAGGGTGGTCCCTTGCAAATGGCTGTGGGTTTATAAATGGAACTGCTGCCCCTACTAATACAACCACCTGAGTGGAGTGTATGGTGAATGATCATTTTAAGGCAGTAGGTGTGGCACTGTTCTTAGGAGTGAGATAAATCCTTAACCAGGAATCTTAGTGCTCCAATAATACACTCTAACCAGTGACTTATACCCGTGTTTATGAACCTGGTAAATTATATGGATAAACCTTTCATGGTAAAAATATATAAAGTGACAGGTGCTTTAAATACAGCTAGTAATCTAGCAATTAATAATATGTACACTTTCTAAATTCATATATCATAAAGTGACAATTAAATGTGCAATCTTATATAAAGTGACTGGTGCTCTAGTGAAAAAAGATATATAATCATAAACACAGTCCTTTTAAATTCATAAAACCAAAGTCTTTTTAGGAAAAGTGACAGGTGTTCTTCAATCGTGTTTTCTTTTATCTGTGAATGTGCTGGTGCTTCTTTCTTATGGTGCTCCCCTAAAGGTGTTGCACTCACCAGAAATATTCACCCCTCGAAGGGGTATTCCACATTCACAGTATATGCCACTGTGTAACAGATCCCAGATCCACGCCTTTAGATACCTCTCCTCTATTTTACTCCTTTGAAAGTTGAGCCCCTCTATCTCATCCACATGCAGAAAAAGATGTTTCCATAGCATGATACCTGTGCCACTTCTCTTTTCTTGGTGAGCGGGATTGTCCTCTCAGGGATGTTACTTTCTTCCTTGTATCTGCACCATTTCACTGCAAAACCTTTATTGTCCTATTAAAGGTTGTACCACCTTTTCGTACCCAATAAAAAAAAGTTTGTAATCAAAAATTACAAGCTCACTTTGTTTATTCAGGCTAAAGAAGCTCCCTTTGTTTATCCAGCTTAAGTATTGCCCATGTTGTGAACTCCGCTACAAATGTGTCAGTTCTTTTTGCCAGTAAGAATATTTATAGATATATTACACATGGATCAGTTCTTTTACTTGTATATTGGAGTCCTAACTTAGCTTGCTTGATCTCTCTTACTATGCCCGACTTTGTTAACCGCTCGGGAAAAGGTGTCATAGTTTAAAAAACTAATCAGAATGGTGCTCACTGCTTATCTCTGCTGTTCAATGTATAGCTGGATAATCTTAAAGGTAATTGGATCTGCACACTAGACCCATGGCCCAAAATTGGCCAGTTTCTTGTACACGTACTCTTACCCAATAGCATTCGGCAGTTTCCCTCGCCAACTAAACGAAATTTCTTTTAAAAAAACCCCTTAAGAACATAAATCCTTTGTTAATTTGCTGAATCACACAGTAGTCAATACTATACAGTATTTGCTGGAAGGTCGAGTTTGGATTCAATTGCAAATTATTGGTAGAAGAGATTTAAAAGAGAGGTATGAGCTTTTTTTGTTTTTGCAGGATCATACTTACCTAGGTGGATGCAGCATCTGTCCCCTGCCAGCTCTAACACTGAGAACGGATTGAAGAAACACCACCGATCACTCAGTTCTCAGAGCTCCGTGAGCAGTCAGTAACCATTCTCTGCCTCCCCCTGCCCCCCCTCACTCACAGGAGCGCTGGGCTGTGGGGGGGGCGGGAGCGGGCAGTTCAGGCTGTCAGCGGCTCAGCCTGCTGTCTGACGAAAAGGGGTCACAGGAGTGCAGAACGAACTGCACTCTTGTGATCCATAGGAGAAATATAACCAAACGAGGTTGGGCTGTACTTTTCCTACATCACTCTGAAAGTATGTAGATTTATTGAACTACATTCATCTATTTGTTCACTTGTTTGTGCACTGTATCAGTGCTAAGCCAGTTTGAAAACTGTGTCAATGACATCCTTATTTTGCAGCACCAATATTCCCTAGTATTCACTTTGCAAGGAAATGTTTACTTTGGATAGGAACTTACTCTTAGCTTTGTGAATGAAGTGAAAATGAACAGTACTTTGCTAATAATGCCCAATCATCCCACACACGTGGAACTGGCCCCTTTTCTGGACCAGTGCTCCCTCCCCCGGGTGTCACAGCAGGGACTGGCTGCCCTTAATGCACCACTGAAACTGGAGGAATTATCACTGGCAATCGCAAAGATGGCCAACAACAAATCTCCAGGGGCTGACGGCCTACCCACGGAAACATACAGTAAATACAGGGATACTCTTTTTACCTAACCTACTGAAAACCCTAAACAGCCTCCATGAACGAGGCTATTATTATTGTGATTCCAAAACCAGGCAAGGACCCATTACAACCGGACTCCTATAGGCCTATCTCACTGTTTAATGCAGACGTCAAAGTATTGGCACGACTATTGGCCACTAGACTTTCGGAAGTTGTGGAAGGACTGGTCCATTCCGACCAGTCCGGCTTCATTCCTGCTAGATCTACCGCACTGAACATTCGAAGACTATTCCTTAACACTCAAATCTCAGTAGATAACCCTGGCAACAGAGCCATCTTTTCTCTCGATGCTGCCAAAGCCTTCGACAGCGTGGAGTGGAAATGTCTGTGGGAGGTTTTGCGGCGCTTTGGGCTGGGGGATAAATTTATCTCCTGGGTACAGCTTCTGTATGCTGCCCCTATGGCCAGAGTGAGGAGAAATGACTCCCTAGGGGAGGCATTCCCTTTGTTTTGTGGTACTCGGCAGGGGTGCCCCTTGTCACCCCTGCTGTTTGCCCTTGCACTGGAGCCTCTGGCGGCTATGGTACGGGCCTCCCCTAACATCACGGGCTTCCGCAGAGGACAGGGAGAGAAAAAGATCTCTTTATATGCGGACGACACCCTGTTGTACTTGGAGGACACTGGACACTCCCTGAGAGCAGTTATGCAACTAATAGATCAGTTTGGACAGCTGTCGGGTTTTGCCATTAACTGGCATAAGTCGGCTCTGCTGCCCCTGGATCCGTTACCGGCACCTTTGCCGGTGGACGTATCTCACATACAAGTGGTATCCTCCTTTAGTTACCTGGGAATAGTGGTGACCGGGAACACACGGGACTACATATCTCTGAACCTGAAACCCATACTACAAAAGTTCCAACAGAAGCAGGCCAGTTGGAGTAAGCTACCGCTGACTGATTGTGTACACCTCATAAAGATGATCTGGGCACCGCAGCTGTTGTACATTCTGCACAATGCCCCGATCTGGATACCACAGTACTGGTTTTGGCGTATTGACTCGCAGTTTAGAGCTCTTGTATGGAGAGGTGGTGTGGCAAGAATCAAACTGGCCACTCTACAACTCCCTAAGGACCAAGGAGGCAAGGCGGCTCCGCATCCTCTAATGTACTACCTGGCTGCACAATTGCAACATTTCACGGGTTGGGATCTCGGGACAGTGTCAGACCCCTCCAGAGTTCTTCTCCTGGGCCCTGAAACTGACTATACTGCCCTATCTAATATGGAGATGGGCCTCCCTAAAGTTCCCTCCACTTGCCCCACAGTCCAGTCACTGATGAAAATCTGGAAGAGGGTTAAGATCACATTGGGACTGACGGCCTTTCTCCGTCAGACTCCTATATGGCATAACCGCTTCTACACAGACCTGATCAGGGTGCCCAACCGGTCGCTCTGGGAAGGGGTAGGGGTTAAATTCCTTACCCAAATACTTGATGGACCTGTCTTGAAACCGTTTACCCAGTTAGTGAGCGAATTCCCTGCACTCAAAGGCCACCTCTTTCAATATATACAACTGCAGCATGCCATTAGATACCAAAGTAGGGACTATGGGATTATAACGGTGCCACAAAAAACTTAGAAAAACATTTAGTACAAAAATAGGGGTATTTTTATTATATTAATTGCTCAGACAATAGAAAAAAATCACATAATTATACAAATAAAGAAATATATAGGCAAAGCACACTGTACATACATCAGCAAAATCACATAATTAACCCTACATGTTTCGCCAATCCATTGGCTTCATCGGGGGTAAGGAGTTTGTACAATGTGATTTAAGTAGATCTATGAAACAAAATTAAAACAAAATCAATATTTATTGCACAAAGCAGCAGGGAGAAAACATTTGGATGACCAAGGAAGATGTAAAAATTGAATGAATGAAGGCTGCCATACCCGCCAGTCCGTACAGAGGGCACGTCACGCTTCCGCGAAGGTTCCCAAAGTAGCCCGACCCATAGTGTGCCTACAGGTAGCTATTTAAGGGGAAAAAAAGGGAATTTTATGAATATATAATAAAACAGAGATGGCTATTGCAGCAAATTGCTTGCTGCAAATAATAGACAACCCCATGAGGGACTAACCTAGTCTCCTGACCTACCAAAAATAGTTAAAACCAAAAGATAATTAAAGTGGGGCGCTGATTAAAGTGTTCGGACCAATGTCCAATCACCGGGATTGAATCTGCGCTGTTCTGAAACAAAAAGTAAGTATGATGTTATTAATTAAATGACTGTGTTATCTCAGTGAAAAAAGACCATTTAAATATAATAAGATAGAGTTTGAATAAGAAAAATAAATAAAAAATAAAAATAAAAAAAAATAAAAATATATAGATCACTCAAAAATAACTATGTAAATGTGAACAAACACCTGATGTATATTAGCAGCAAAAAAGGACCAGCCCTATCGAGGCAATAAATCCAATGATGGATCTGTGTTCAAAAGGATGTCACACAATGCAGCGCGACATAGATTAAAGCCTAAGAGAAAATCAAACAGAGAAAAAACGCCAATCAGATATATCAAACTAATGAAAATAGCATAGACCCAGATGACCAGCTGGAGAGCCGGTCAGTCTAAAAATTCGAATCAGTTTACCTGTTAGAGTGAGAGACAGAACAACAGCGCCCCACAGCCATCGACAGCTAAGACAAGCTGTCAATGGCAGTTTAAATAGGCCACCCAGCCATTCGACGTAAAGTGCCGTCGAACGGCAGCGGACGTAGGGTGACCAATGCGCCTGCGCCGCACCGCCGAAGGCCTACAATGCCCATAATGCAGTGCAAATGTACGTCATATGACGTAACTGCAACGTGCGTGTCCGTGTAAACGGATTGGATGGAAAAACGGGGAAGGGAGGATGCTTCGGCGGCACTTCACAGAGGCATGGCCACAATGCGGGCAAGGTGTGTAAACACCGGCCTTGGATGTCCATGCAGGCACAGGTCGCAGATCACATGGAGGCCTAGACGCCGAAGCGAGTTTAGACGGCCCCCTGCAGGCAGGACAAACATTGTAAAGAGGGTCGATGTTCTCCTCAATACCTGTAAAGATGAAAAGGAGGCAAACAATTCAATTCATTTAAGGGTCATCCAACGCACCAAACCACAATGCGCAGTAAAATGGAATTTATCATATAATCATAATTAATATTGAAAATTAATGAAATAATAATAAAAGAAAAAAAAAAGAAAAAATTAAAAAAAATGTTTGATTGATAAATTGCATATCATATTTTATATTCAAAATAAACAATATGTTTTAATAATAATAGGAAAGATTGAAAAACATTATTAAGTTGCTTTATGAGATATGTATACCATACAAAAAAGAGAAATATATTGAAATAGATAAATAAAATAAAAATGAAATAAAAATGAAATAAAATTTCAGTGGTTCCCTAGATGTAAAAGGGGAACAATATCAATGATCAAAAGAAGGGGGGAGAGTGCTAAAGGGGAAGCAAAGGAAGAAGTCATAAGTCAAGAGAAGAGCCAGATATTTACAGAAAGGATTTGTAACTAATATATTCAATAAGTGCCGGAAATTTGACAGCGTCATAAGTATGTATCCATCGAGTTTCTAGTTGCAACAATGCTACATCTATGCTCCCTCCACGAATATGCGGAGGCACATGCTCGAGGGCATAGAACCTGACTACGTGGGCATCATAGCCATGTTGATACCCTATATGGCGATTCAACGCCGTAGTGGTTAATTTCTTGTATGTCGGCAATACATGGTCCCTTATTCGCTTGAAGAAGGGCCTTTTTGTCTTGCCGACATAGAAACACCCACATTGGCATAGTGCAAGATAAACCACACCTATGCTCTTACAATTTATACGGTACTTGATATTATGAATACGGCCATTGGGTAATGGAACATCATGAGAACTGGGTAAATCACAGCAAATGTCACATTTACCACAGGGGAATGTGCCACCCTGAAGACGATTTGAGGAACCTGGAATATCAAAATGACTGGAGACCAAATGATCTTTAAGCGAGGGAGCGCGGCGAAAAGTTAACTCTGGGTGAGGCTTAATATACTTCCGAACAGTTTTATCGGCACATAAAATAGGCCAATATTTCTGAAGGACATTTTGAACTTGACCATGTTGGTTGGAATATTTAGTAATCACGCGAACAGAGGTGTTGGGTTTGGATTTTTTTGTAAAATTAATAAGATCATTCCTATTGAGCTTGACAGCTCTATTATAGGATTTTTTTTAAAGTGAACGACTGTACCCACGAGCAATTAATCTGTCACGCAAATCATTGGCTGCCATATGAAAGTCCGAATCCCGAGTGCAATTCCGCCTGAGGCGAAGAAATTGGCTATAGGGTATACTATTGAGTAATGGCCGAGGATGTGCACTAGAAGCATGTAATAAAGTATTCCCAGCAGAAGATTTGCGGTATAGAGAAGAGTGGAGTGTTCCATCCTGATCAATATGGATTGTTACGTCCAAAAAATTGATGGACTGTTGGCTACATTCCATCGTAAAGGAAAGATTGAAGTCATTATTGGACATTTTATTGATCAAACCCTGAAGTTCAGCCCTGGTACCAGACCATAATATCATCTATATATCTGTACCAAGTAATGACATGGGTAAGCAGGGACATGAATGATTCATCAGAAAATAATTGTCTTTCCCACCCCCCCAGGTACAAGTTGGCATAGGCAGGGGCACACTTTGTCCCCATAGCCACACCTTGAACCTGGAGGAAGTAGGAGTTGCCAAAAAGAAACGACTGTATTGATCAAAGGATGAGCCTCCTTCCCTCAGCTGATTTTGAATAGTTTGGATTCCTATATCGTGTGGAATGGAGTTATATAAACTTTCCACATCCAGGGCAACCAGCCATGTACCTGGTGGAAATTGTTTGCCATCAATGTTATGCAGAAGATCTATGGTATCCTTAACAAAGGACGATAAAGAAGTGACATGGGGCTGTAAATAGTGATCGACCAAAGCACTAGCGTTCTCTGTCAAACCAAGACAGCCCGATACAATGGGGCATCCAGGAGGATTTGTTAGGGATTTATGTATCTTCGGTAATGAATAAAAAGTAGGTATTCTAGGGTCCTTAACATTTAGAAAGTTCCAGGTGGATTGGTCAATCGTACCTTCATGATATGCCTTGAATATAATGTTGTAATATTCTTGAACAAAACCCTGCACAAGGGTCTTGGAGATAGGTCAATACCAAAGTTTATTGTCAAGGATGTCGAGGCACATACGTTTATAAGCCTCGACATCCATCACAACCACATTGCCACCCTTATCAGCGGGCTTGATGACCAGCCCAGGGTGGGTCTGAAGTTTTTTCAATGCCAAACGTTGCTTAGATGACAGATTGTGTTTATATTTATTAAGGAATGTCATATTTTGTATCTCAAGAGTGCTCTGCTGTACAAATGCCCAAATGTTGGGATTAGTGTGAAGCAGAGGAAAGTTCAGAGATTTCGGTTTAAAAGATACTGGAGGGGGGAAGGACACATCAGGGACCAAGACACCCCGCGTAATGGCAACGCCGGAGTCTTGGTCGTCAGTGTGTCCCTCCTCCCAAAGAGACATGAGATCATCCATGGCTTGGAGTTCAGTCAAGGATAGATCAAGAGGTGGAAAATCCATGGTATCAGAGGAAGCAGGACGATCGTAAATTACTTTGTACATTAGTCTACGGGCAAAAAGATGTATGTCCTTTATTAGATCAAATCTATCCAAATTGTTTGAAGGACAGCAACTAAGGCCCAATTTAAGGACTGTGATTTGGTCATCTGAAAGTGGTACTGATGACAGATTAATGACTTCTAATCCTAAGGCGCTGGAAGAGCTAGGGTTTCCAACGGGGCCTGTGAGGGCTCCTGTTGCTTTCCTAAAAAAATAGGGGCTATTTTGGAATCAAGGATTTGTGTACTGTGAGGAAATAGTGTAGAAATCGAAGATTCACTACCTCTGCGACGAATCGTGGATGGAGAAGGAATTGCATGGGTGATATCAGAAATAGTATTTGAAGACAAATTACTATTAGTGATAGTTTGTGATCTGGGTGGCATAGGTGTAGAAGTGTGTGAAGAAATGGTTGGGTTACGAACCAGTGAGGGACGACGTGCTAGATTGGGTCTATAGGTTTCATGAGTAGGGCCAGAGGAAGCGGTGCTCCGGTCTCCTTTACGTTTTTTTGAATTCATATCTTGTGAAAGTTCTCTATACAAAGTAGAGGTGCTAGAAGAAAAAGAAAAAAGGAGATGCAGCATTATTGGGAGCTGTGTTAGTGGCTTTTGGTGCTGCTGGGGGAGGTTTAGAAGTAAATCTGTCATTAGATGGTTGATGCCATCTGTATGCATAACCATTATCATACGCAGTTTTGTCTCTTAAAAACTTTGCCTCCTTGTTATTGATAATGCTTAACGTATATTCTTCCAAGCGCACACCTGAGTCTTTGAGACGAGATGTGAATCTGGAAGAAGAACGCACAAAAATATGGTCATCGAACCAACTGGTGATCTGTACATCCAGTGATTCCAATTCCCTATCATATTGATCACATAGAATAGGGAGCATTTGAAAGGAACAAGACTGAAGGTTAGACTCCCATAAGGATTTCAGTGCATCATTAATCTTTCTAACATTTGGAAAGATTTGAATCCTAAGGCCCCAAGGGACAATGTGATTATCGGAGTATTTAATAAAATAAGTCTTATGCCAATAAATTCTAGCTTTTTTCTCTAGTAGACGTTGAAGTCGCATGAAATTGCGATCCAATTCAGCGTCAGTTATTTTATCGTTATTTTGTGAAAGTCTAATCTCAGACATTAAACCGTCCCAAGCCTCCCCACAAAACTCAGCCATTCTGATCAGAGAAAATTGAAGACTGAGTATTAAACAAAAAAGTCAAGAAAATTTCAATGATAATAAAATAAATAAATATGTATGAAGTATGTACTAGTTAGAAACAAGATTGACAATTATCATAATGAAAAAGAGAATATATATATAAGAAAAAATGATTTTTTAAGAGAAAAATTTGCATCAATTGAGAGGGACCAACAACCACAGGGCGATGTACTGAATCATCAATTGATTGGAAAAAGAAATTGTATGTGGTTGGTGTGTCCTCTGAAAGATACGTCACCTCATCCCTCATTACCAGGGATGAGGTGCCGTATCTTTCAGAGGACACACCAACCACATACAATTTCATTAGATACCAAAGTAGACATTCTAATTTGCAACTAGAGGAATCCATGTTCCTTGAGTCCATATTTTCCGACCCTGAGAAGAAGGGAATCCTTTGTAGAATATATATCCACCTATTATCACACGTCCAAGCCCCTGACTTGTTACCATGTAGGGAGGGGTGGGAGCGAGATGTTGGCCCTATAGATGGTGAGCAGTGGAATCAAATCCTAGGTGTGGGCCCCTTGGTATCAGTATCAGCGGCACAGAGACTATTCCACCTGTTTATACTACACAGAGTATACCGCACTCATGTGCAGTTACATAAATGGGGTAGGCGTGATTCCCCCATTTGTCCCAAATGCCAGGCCCATCCAGGTAATCTAATTCATATGCTCTGGCGTTGCCCCAAGCTAGTGAGGTACTGAAATAGCGTTGTTACCAGAATAAATAGTGTATACCAAGTTCAGCTTGCGGTTGAACCGCTAATGTGTTTGCTAGGTAGCCTAGACGAGGACTTGTACCTCCCTATGGTATACATTGCCCTCACAAGGCTCCTATACTTAGCCAGGAAGCTGGTTGCCCATTTGTGGCCATCAGCACGCACCCCAAGGGAGGCGCAGTGGCTCCAGATGGTCAATGCTACTCTTATTCGGGGAAAAAAAACACATATTAACATAGAAATCACAAAACAAATTTACCAACATCTGGAAGCATTGGTTGAACTCCCCAGAGGTGGCACCACCTCAATTGGCTCTGGATAGGCTGCTGATAGGATAAACGGGCCTGTGGTGCTGTTTTTGAAACCTTAGTTTGAACAGAACATTGAGTGATGTAATGGGAGAGTTTTGCATGATTGATAGATTTAAAGCCCAGGTGGTATATCGATGGTTGGAATATTTCTTTATTGTTTATTTTAAGTTCATTTCATTTTGTTTTCTTTCTCCTTTTTATTCGTTGAACGCTGGGTTGTTCATTCGTGTGTAACCAAGAACTCAGGGTTTAGTGCAATGTGTCTAAGATGTATGACGGCAGTGTTGGCATGACTGTCAACGCCACTCTTCTGTTGATGTAAGGACTGAGACTCCTGTTATTCTTTTTATATGTCATACGTATGCAAATGCACAATGTAATGCCTTGTGTTCTCAATAATAAAAACCTTTTTGTTGATTAAAAAATAATGCCCAATCATGTGCTAGGAAAATAAAACAAGTCTCACTTGCACATGATTGGATGTTGGAAGTGAGCAGAGCTTTATCTCATTCACTAAGCAAAGTGAAATTTCCTTGCAAAGTGAAAAGCCTACTTGTCTTTAGTAAATCAACCCCACAGAGTCAAAAAGAGTCATGTAATGCCTATTATAGCTCTCCTCAGAAACCAACGCGGTGGTCTCATATTTTATGGAGTCTACATGTCCAGGTCTTATATTTTAGCTTTTTTGATAAATGTTTTTCTTACTCTGAAGAAAATACTTTTTACAATCTGTGTACTGAATTGTATTATTCTATTTCCACTGTGTACTAATTTTTATAGTCGAGAATAGACACATCATGTTTATTCACTGTTACAACATTTTATTTATGTGAACATCTGCAATAATCTTTGCATTGTTTGAGAGCTGTAAACTGTCCCAAAGTATCATTTCTAGATGTTAGGCTCCTTTCACACGGTCATCCCCCTGCTCAGCGGAGCAATCTCCCGGAATCTTATCCAAGCGGAATCTGTTCCACGGAGGCCCCGCATCCAATTCGCAATAGCAGAAGATTTTGACCGGACCCCTTTTGTGAGCCACATGCAAAGATAGTGTGAACCCAGCCTTGAGCTTTTTTTCCCTCTGTTTTCCTGTGTGGTGATCTGGCCAGTAACACCCCTTCTGTATTATACAGACATCACTCTGGATGAATAAGCACATGGGGCAGATTTGGTCAGAGGCACTGTCAGTCTGGGGGGGGGGGGGGTTAAAATTACTAGCAGATTTAAATACACCAATAAATTGAAATTAAACTCCAGCTAATATTTTATAATCAGTTACAGCAAACAGTTTTTTTTTTACTTTTGGGGTAAAGGTTTTACAGAAATAAATAAAAGTTGATCATTCTAAAGCGGAGTTCCACCAAGAAATGGAACTTCTGCTTATCGGATCCCCCCCCCATCTCCGGTGTCACATTTGGCACCTTTCAGGGGGGAGGGGGTAGGGGGGAGCAGATACCTGTCAAATCCAGGTATTTGCTCCCACTTCTGGGCATGTCCAGCCCCTCCTCCTTCCACCTCTGCTGTCTTCTGGGAGACACACAGGTCCCAGAAGACAGCAGGGACTATTCAGAACGCGCAGCGAAGCCGAAAGTCTTCACTTCCTGGTTCCCTTACCAGGAATGGCGGCGGTAGCACCTTGAGTCCATCCAAAGATCGGCTTCGGGTGCCGACATCGTGGGCTCCCTGGACAGGTAAGTGTCCATATAATAAAAGTCAGCAGCTACAGTATTTGTAGCTGCTAACTTTAAAAAAACAATTCCCAGGCGGAACTCCGCTTTAAGCACTCCTGCCAGTGTTAAATGGTTTGACCCATCCATGTAACTGCAAGAGAGCTTTTCTGTTGAAAAATAGAACTTTGTACTGGCTGGATCACCAGGTGAAAATAGAAGAAAGCCTATAAAAGAAAACTAACACAACCATCACATCTACGAATTGGTAAGCCACTATATAATAAATGTTTGCTTTTGGGTTTAATACTGCTTTATGCCGTGTACACACGATCAGAATTTCCAAAACAAAACCGTGGGGGTTTTTTTCCGACGGATGTTGGCTCAAACTGGTCTTGCATACACACGAACGCACAAATGTTGCTCGCAAATTCCGATGGTCAAGAACGCGGAGACGTACAACACTACGACGAGCCGAGAAAAATTACAAGTACAAGTAATTAAAAGTACAATGATTCCGAGCATGCGTCAAATTGATTCAGAGCATGCGCAGCACTTTTGTGCGTCAGAAATGGCTACACACGATCGGAATTTCCAACAAGAACTTTTGTTGTCGGAAAAATTGAGAACCAGCTCACAATCATTTGTTGTCAGAAATTCTGACAGCAAATGTCCGATGGAGCCTACACACGGTCGGAATATCCGACCAAATGCTCACAGAGAACATTTGTTGTCGGAAATTCCGATCGTGTGTACGCGGCATTACAGTACATATACCCAGTGAAGTGACTGTTCTCAGGTGATACACAGAGATGAAAAAAATCCTCCTACATAAGTTGCACCTTCCTATTTTCAGTCTTCTCTTCTCTTCTCTACGTCTGTTCAAATTCCAGAATTTATAAAGCTTGTCTGAGCTGTCAGAAAAAGGACGGAGAGCTGAAATTACACTCTGTAGAGCTCAGTGAGGAGAGCTCTGAGAGCTGATTGGGGGAGAAGGGACAACCCCCCCACCCTTTACACAGCACACAGGATCAGCAGGGCCATCTTTTTCATTGGGCACGCTGGGCAGTTGCCCGGGGGCCACACTTGCCTGGGGGCCCCACCGGCTGCCCAGCGATCCCAGTAAAAAATGGTGGGAAGCGGCGGGTCAGAACTGTGCATGCACAGTTTTCGGAAATCGCCGAGAAGATCCGATCCTCCACGAGTGCTGCCTCTGTCTGTCCGCCGATGATGGCGTTAGCCGCACCCGCCAGACTTAAAAAAAAAAAGCAGGAGGAGCTGAGGGTGAATGGACAGAGTAGAGTTGTCAGAGCAGACAGCACAGCAGGCTTGAAGCAGAGTGTGGTGGAGTTGGACCCCTGTCGGCAGTGCCGGTGTTCGTGAGCCTGTAACCTGCCCAGCCACCAGCCAGTACAGACACAGAGTGCCCTGGTCGGTGTCGTACGGTGAGTGGCTGTCTGGCTGACTGTGCAGCTTGCACAAAGATCGGGGGGTGGTCTGTTGCTCTGATGTAAGTGGGAACTCTGATGTAAAGAGAAAGCAGTGGACTCTGATATAAGGTGGTCTCTGGTCACCACAGCCCCCCTTACATCAGCGTTTCCCCTTACATCATGATCTGCAGCGTTCCCCTTTACATAAGAGTTCCCTTT
Source organism: Rana muscosa (assembly GCA_029206835.1). Classification (NCBI taxonomy): domain Eukaryota; kingdom Metazoa; phylum Chordata; class Amphibia; order Anura; family Ranidae; genus Rana; species Rana muscosa. The sequence continues at coordinate 506,995,484 of CM055121.1, forward strand.
CACTGTAAGGGGGAATCCTGCAGACTCTGATGTAAGCGGAAACTGTGCTGGCTGGGTTATAGTAACCTAACCTTCATGTCAATGAAGAAATGTTTCTTTTTTTACTTTTGTTTAACTTAAACACATTGCTAATAGCACGATCTATATGTTTATAGTTTAAATACTGACATTTGCACTGTTTGGCACTGAAAACTGTAATTTTAGGTACCTTTTTGCAGTGGCAGTAAAAAATGTGGTTCTGCCAGTAAATGTCATGATTTTTGTCAGTAAAAAATTCTCGTGCGTGATTGTGTAGACAGGGCCCCAGCGCACCGTATTGCCCGGGGGCCTATAATGCTCTTAAGATGACACTGAGGATCAGAGCTGAGGCTGTCAGTCAGCTGGAGATCCCTCCCCTGTCACCTTTTTTCTCTTTGGTTCAGGAAAACTTCTCAGATGTGATTTATGCTGATAGCAGGGGAATGAAGCAGCCAACAGAAATGACACTCCGTGCTCTTAATTGAGACAAGTACACATTATAGAGGGATATGCTTTGTTCATATTTCATGTCTGAGGTTTACAACAACTTTAAATCTATCTGAACTGCATGTCTGATAAAGATTAGGGCATCAATTAAACTACAAACTTCTCTGACTTTCCCCTAAAGACCTGGAGATGTATTTTTAAACAGAACAAACACAACTATTGGTCCTATATATAAGAAAGTTGTGTACCGGGGCTACACAGATGAAACCTTTAAAAGATGCAAAACAAGAACAAAACAAGAAGTTCATTTAGAAATTCAAGGTAAGAAAGAACTCCTTATCTGATTGTGAACCTTACATATCTTCATAGATTGTTTGGTTTACCACTTACTCCACTTTTAACTAAGTTTACCCTTAACTGTATGTTTGCTGTCTGCCACTAAGATAGAAAAAAACGTCTTTGTTACAGGTCCAATCTTATATGCTAATATTGGTGATAAAATCAAAGTAATATTTAAGAACAAAGCTACCAGAACATATTCAATGTATGCACATGGCTTGAAACCAGAAAGCAATACAAAAAAGCCAACTAAACCTGGTAAGTACATTTTAAGGACAACCTAAATTCTAATGATTAAACTGGGAAAGAGACAAGATAGAAAAAGAAAAATATGAGAACTTATTTCTGAATCCTAAAGTTATTTTACTTTGAAAGGCCACTTACAGATGGGAGATTCCAGCAGTGAGAATGAAGCACGTTATCATGACTTGCATACCTACCCACATCAGAACCTGAAAAAGAGGGACACCCTAGAAGGGGAAAAAAACATATGGTGTCTGCGGTGGCAAAAGATGGTGTGTCCGCATTGGCCTTAGGGGATGTGCATAAGGCTACTTTCACACTGAGGAAGTTTTCAGGCGTTTTAGCGCTAAAAAAAGCCTCTCAAGCCTCCCCAGTGTGAAAGCCCGAGTGCTTTCACACTGCAGCGGTGGGCTTGAGGGACGGGTAAAAAAGTCCTGCAAGCAGCATCTTTGGGGCGGTGTGGGCACGCTATATATCGTGCTCCCACACCGCCACTGCCCATTGGAATGAAAGGGCAGCGCTTCCGAAGCACCGCAACACAGGCGCTATTAACCCCTTCTTCCGCCGCTAACGGGGGTTAAAAGCACCCCACTAGTGGCTGAAAAGCGCAGCTAAAATGACGATAAAGCGACGCTAAATGGCCCCTTACTGCTAATGGACCCACCGCCCCAGTGTGAAAGTACCCCAACTGTAGCCATGCATATAGCTGAAAACTATTTAGCCACCAGAAACTGTTGAGACAATAAACACTTTGGTCAAGAGTATGTTATGTACAGCAGTCAGCACTATGTTCTGTATTACACAAGAGTCAGCAGTATGTGACCTAGTGCAGCCTATGTTGCATGTCAACAGGTGTAAAAAATGCTTGATGGTTGTCAGCAGAAAGAAAATAAATGCCAGGTGTAGGTGGCCAGCAGGAGAAAAAAAATGGCCAGCATCAATGGTCAGTGGGAGGACATAAAAATAACAGTGTCTGTGTTCAGCTGGGAGAAAAAAATGTTGGTCAGCAAGAGAAAAATTATTTCCCAGTGTCGGTGGCCTAAAATAATGCACCAATGAGGAGGAAAGGGGGGGATTGGTGTTGAGTGGGGAAAATAGGAAAATTGGTGCTCAGTGTGGGGAGTGATTGGGCACTAGGGGAAGGAGGAACATTGGTGTCACTAGTGGGGTGTTATTATTCAGTTTTGTTTTAAAAAAAAAAAGAATAATGAAAAAAAAAAAAGCATAACCACCAGTCAATCAATTCAACGTTTGCTTTCACTTTTATACTGTATTCTCTTTTCAAACGTATTTGTTTTATATATGTTATATTCTCAGGTCATACAGAAACATATGTTTGGGATGTTCCTGAACGAGCCGGTCCTAACAAGGATGAAACAGATTGTTTGACATGGGCATACTACTCTGATGTTGATCCAGTAAAGGTAACATTTGTTCTTATTGAGTTTGATACAGTTTAAAGGTAAAGGTAGCATGTACTGAGAAAATACAAACCACTTCCAAACTCTACTTGGAAAATCCTAGTTATCTGGCTGTTATGCTATTTCTAGGGTTTTCATAAATTTTCAGTCACTGGTCTAAAATATGGATGTATATTCAGAGCTCTAACATTATGGTGATTTGCTAGCAGAATTCTTGTTCCAGAGTGACTCATAGGGGGTTATTTATGAAAGGCAAATACACTTTGCACTACAAGTGCAATCTACAAGTGTAAAGGCACTTGAAATTTCACTGAAAGTGCACTTGGAAGTGCAGTCACTGTGGATCCGAGGGGGACATGCAAGGAACATAACAAACAGCATTTTAGCTTGCACATGATTGGATAACAAAATCAGCAGAGCTTCCCCTCATTTCAGATCTACCCCTCAGATTTACAGCGACTGCACTTCCAAGTGCACTTTCAGTGCAATTTCAAGTGCACTTTGCACTTGTAGTTTGCACTTGTAGTGCAAAGTGGCTTTGCCTTTTGTAAATAACCCCCAGAAGGTATTGAGGCCAAAAAGAACAAAGTAACTGGACTTTGCATAGGGCAATGACAACCTATCAGGGGTCTCAAACTGGGGGCCATCCAGCTGTTGCGAAACTACAAGTCCCATGAGGCATTGCAAGGCTGACAGTTACAAGCATGACTACCAAAGGCAGATGCATGATGGGACTTGTAGTTTTGCAACAGCTGGAGGGCCGCAAGTTTGAGACCCCTGTGGCCTCTACATACTGTACTTCTCAGAACAGATGTTTCCTTTAAACATTAAAGCGGAGGTAAACCCATTGATATAACAGTTTAAAAAAAACATTACATTCCCAGAACATGCCAGAAATGTAACAGTCACATTGGTTGTGCTCTCAACCAAACTGTCAAACCATCCAATGGCTGGTGTCATAATTGATCACATGTGCAGCATCATGGCAGTTGAAGATTAAACAGAGGCCAAGATGGTGGCTTCTTTGGCTGAAAACAATTGGAGGGTTTACTTCCACTTTAATACTACACTTTTATTTGCGGATCTTTTTTGTTCCACATATATTACCAAACACATGTAGACAAGGAGGTCTTTTTTTATAAACGGAAACCGGTTCTTCCTTAAATGCATTTTGGATGAATTTCAGATTGTATCCCATTTACTGTCATACATCTACACAGAGAAACGATTGTTTCAGTAACTTGTATAAAGTATACTATGTAAAAGATGAAAAGTTCTCTTTAGAAATACCCCCTGAAATTCAGGAGTTTAATGTTGCTCCCGTAGCCAGTCCCACACAGGCTGATTGTCAGAAGTCATGCCCAAGTCAGGCTAGGATCATGCCATGTATGGCCAACCTTAGTCATTGGTAGAAGCCAGAGTAGAGTCAACTTCTGTTTCCCATCTGTAGAGATAACCCTTTATTTCTTGTCTTGGTGACAGGAGGTAACAAAAACAGGGGGATGAGTTTTGCTTATCCTTACAGGGACAACAATGCAAATACTGTTTTTATTTAAAGTTTAGATCAGACATCACTAATTTATTTCATGCAATTGGAACTTTAGCCCAAACTTTTTGGATAGAGTGGAGAAAGGTCTCCATCATATTTTTATTTACATGCCCCTGTTAGGAAGATTTCTATTTACTTCCTGTTCTGGTGACAAGTTATCATAAGGACAGAAATCTCTAAAGGAGGGAAACCAAAAGCAATTTAAACTCAACAGAGGTTCTAACATTTCACAATTCAGTTCAAAAATTGCAAGGTTCTTCCTTAGCCCCTTCACCCCCAGAAGGTTTTACCCCCTTCATGACCAGGCCATTTTTTGCGTTATTTTAACTGATAATTGCAGGGTCGTGCGACACTGTACCCAAATCAAACTTATATTTTTTTCCCCCCACAAATAGAACTTTCTTTTGATGGTATTTGATCACCTCCTGCGGTTTCAATTTTTTTGAGCTATAAACAAAAAAAGACAGACAATTTTGAAAAAAAAAATTATATTTTTTATTTTCCGCTATAAAACATAGCCAATAAATAATTGTAAAAAATCGAATTTCTTCATTAATTTAGGCCAATATGTATTCTGCTACATATTTTTGATAAAAAAAAATCCCAATAAGCGTATATTGATTGGTTTGCGCAAACGTTATAGCGTCTACAAACTATAGGATATTTTTCTGTAATTTTTATTGATTGTTTTTTTTTTTTTACTAGTAATGGTGGCGATCAGCGACCTATAGCGGGACTGCGACATTGTGGCAGACAAAACGGACACTAAGTGACACTTTTGAAACTTTTTTGGGGACCGTTAACACTAATAAAGTGATCAGTGCTAAAAATATGCACTGTCACTGTATTAATGACACTGGCAGGGAAGGGGTTAACATCAGGGGCAATCAAAGGGTTAAATGTGTCCCTAGAGGGTGCTTTCTAACTGTGTGGGGGGGGCTTGTACTGTAAGAAGACAGAGGTCCATGTTCCTGTTTAGCAGAAACACAAGATCTCTGTCTTCTCCTGTCACAGAACGGGGATATGCCTTGTTTACATAGGCAGATCGCCGTTTCTGTCTGCCTCGGGAACAATTGGCGGGTCCTGCTGATTTGCTCCCGCTGTGTCCAATCACCCAGAAGAAAGAAAACAGGTACGTAATTTCGCGCTAAATGGCCGCCCTGCTGCAGTATATGCACGTGGGGCTGTCCTTAAGTGGTTAAAGCAAATATGTGAAAAACATAAAAAGACCCAGAGATTGAGTTAAATTGGATTTGCCAAAGTACGTTGCACTTTGAAGGATCAACTTATAAGAAATTGATATTTTTCAGATCTGGCTAGTTATTTATATTATATAAATGCAGTATAATTGTGGCAAAATTGATTTTACAGTTAATTTAACAATTTCGCCAAAAATTTCTTGGAATTGCACCTTGTGAACTGCTTGGCCCAAATGAGCTTGAATGTAAAAAAACAAAAACAAAAAAAATCGCATGGTTTTGTTTTCTAACAAAGCAAATATATGTGTGTCAGCAATGATCAATGGATTAATTGATAAAGTCAACCTTAGTCCTTTTTATTTTATAGTCAAAATCATTTAATCACTATGTAAGCATTGATATGATGACATGTCTTTGTTCATATACAAGAGTTAAGGTTCTCTAGCCCGCTTAAAGCGACCGACGTACAGCTACGACGGTTCGGGCAGTGGAGCCAGCCTGCCGCAGCATAACTGCGACGGCTGGTCCATAAGCAGTTAAGCTTTATGCCTTGTACACACAATCGGAATTTCCAATGAAAAAAAAACAGACGGAATTTTTTTATCGGATATTCCGACCGTGTGTGGGCCCCATCGGACTTTTTTCCCGTCGGAGTATAGAAATAGAACAAGTTTTATTTTTTTCCGATGGAAAAAAATCCTATCGGAAATTCCGATCATCTGTGTGGAACTCCAACGGAGAAAAAAAACCACGCATGCTCAGCATCAAGTCGACGCATGCTCGGAAGCATTGAACTTCATTTTTCTCAGCTCATCGTAGTGTTTTACGTCACCACGTTTTGGACGGTCTAACAGGGTGTATGCAAGACAGCTTGAACGGAATTCCGACGGAAAATTCCATCGGATTTTATCCCATCGGAAATTCCGATCGTGTGCACAGGGCATTAGGGCTCTTATTATTTGTTCCTAGCTAACAAGGGGGCATTTTTTTGACACATCAGAACGGGTAAAAAGATATTTGAAAGGAGCTTCTCTAACCCTCAAAAGCCACTACACTCTTAAAAACACCCAAAACATTTAAATGTAGCTATCCCCATTGATTCTAATGCATTTCATTAAAATGTCCCAAGTTTTGCTGATATTTTGGCAAAGTGAAAAGTCCCATCTTAGCGAAGGAATAAAGCTAGAAAGTACTACAGTAAGAATACCTCATTTGGGGTATTAAAATGATGGATCAACAACTCAGCCTTCTATAAGTGAAAAATAATGGCCATATGTGTCATAAGAAATAATTTGTTCTGTGGTTGATGCTTATGAGAACAAGCACTGGAAAGAGGAGCTGAAAATTTGTATCTTTTTTTTTTTTCTTAGGATACCTACAGTGGATTGATTGGAACCATTGTGATTTGTAAACGATCATTTAATCCAATAAAGGCACAAATGATCCCGATCTTAAGATTTGCTTTACTTTTTATGATATTTGATGAAAATATGTCCTGGTATCTAGACAAAAATATCCAAAGATTTTGCTTAAGTCCAAATGAAGTGGATAAAGGGAGTGAGGAATTTATTGAAAGCAATAAGAAACACAGTATGTATTTTCATTTTTTTATTGCAGTGTTTGACTATATTTATTATTCCTGATGGATTATTACTTTTCTTAGCCAACATAAGTTTTCAGTCACACTGAATCCGACTTTGAAATCGTGCAGCTTCACTTGAAGCCGCACAATTTCAAAGTCGCATGTCAGTGCGACTTCAGATGCGGCTTGGAAGACATCTGTGGGACTTCATGCACAGATGTTTATGCAAGTCGCACCTCAACTTGCAAAAAGTAGTGCAGGAACTACTTTTCAAAATCGGTGCCAATCTGATGTAGTCGGAGTCGCTCCGATTTGACCGCTTCCATTGCGGACAATAGGGTTCGACTTTTCATGAGATTTGAAACGATCAAATTGCATGACAAGTTGCACCGTGTGACCTGGGACTAAAGGCAAGTCAAATGTTTAGCTTGCTAGTAAATTTACAGAGCCTCTTCTAAACACGTGTGATGATTTGGAATATGCAATTGCTTGCTCAACAAGGTATCTTTAAGCCAGCCATACATGGATCGAAATTCAGGCGATCGATTTCTGTGGGCAGCACTGATGCATATACCGATGGTAGGCAAGTCTCAGCGCTGTCAGAATACAAGTGCACAGCTAGAGGATTCCCCCATTTACCTCAAATGTGTGGATGGGGGAAATCAATTTTTAATTTTTTTTTCAACTCGCTGGTTTAACAAAACAAAAAAGAAGAAAGAATCATCTATGGCCAGCTTTAGAGTTATCACATTGCTAATGATAAGGATAAGGCTGGGTTCACACTAGTGCAAATTGGATGCGGGTTTCACCACATCCAAGTCACATGACCGGAGATTGTGCCTGGCTCTCAATGGAGCCGGTTCACACATCTCTGGAGCGGCTGCGGAGCAAATTGCACAGGGGTCCTGTGCGTCTTTGGCTCTGTTTCAGGTCTGAATTCAGGCAACAATTCAGGACTGATTCATTCCTGTAATGGAGAACCGCAACACACCGCGACGCACCGCACCCCTGCTGCCAGCCACATCCGTGTTTAGTGTGAACCCAGACTTGCAGCTTAAAAATACAAAATCCCTGGTTCACAATCTGCTACTTTCTGACATTAGAATTTATATGAATGCTGTTCCAAATACAATTGACATTACTAGGCATTGAAGTGTATGAAAGGACAACATTTTTAAAAATGGCAATTTACCTCTGTAATAAATTCACATTTCCCCATTTGAAAATATCCTTCACATACAGACAAATATCTGTTTATCCTGGCAGAAGTACAAGGTAAAAACTGGGATGGGTCATTAAAGTGATTGTAAAGGAAGAAGCTTTTTTTATCTTAATGCATTCTATGCATTAAGATAAAAAACATTCTGTGTGCAGCAGCCCCCTTCAGCCCCCCTAATACTTACCTGAGCTCATCTCTATCCAGCGATGTTGTAGGAGAGACTTAGCTGCCCAGGACTCCCCTCCTCATTGGCTGAGACAGCAGTGGAGCTCCATTGGCTCCCGCAGCTTTCAATCAAAGTCAGTGAGCCAATGAGGAGGGAGAGGGGGCAGGGCCTAGCCACGGCTCCGTGTCTAAATAGACACAGGGAGCTGTGGCTTGGCTCAGGTGTCCCCATAGCAAACTGCTTGCTGTGGGGGCACTGAACAGGAGGGAGGTGCCAGGAGGAGCGAAGAGGAACTTGAGAAGAGAAGGATCCAGGCTGCTCTGTGCAAAACCAACTGCACAGAGGTGGTAAGTATAACATGTTTGTTATTTTTAAGCAAAAAAAAAAAACAGACTTTAGTATCACTTTAACCACTTCAGCCCTGGAAGAATTTACCCCCTTCCTGACCAGAGCACTTTTTGCGATGCAGCACTGCGTCGCTTTAACTGACAATTGCGCGGTCGTGCAACGTTGAACCTAACCAAAATTGACGTCCTTTTTCCCCCACAAATAGAGCTTTCTTTTGGTGGTATTTGATCACCTCTGCGGTTTTTATTTTTTGTGCTATAAACAAAAGAAGAGCGACATATTTGAAAAAAATGCAATATTTTTTACTTTTTGATTTAATAAATATCACATTTTTTTTTTTTTTAAAACAATTTTTTTTCTAAGTTTAGACCGATACGTATTCTACATATTTTTGGTAATTTTTTTTGCAATAAGCGTATATTGATTGGTTTGCGCAAAAGTTATAGCGTCTACATAATAGGGGATAGATTTATGGCATTTTTATTTATTTTATTTTTTTTACTAGTAATAGCGGCGATCTGCGATTTTTATTGTGACCGTGACATTGCGGCAGACACATCGGACACTATTGGCGCGTTTTTGGGACCATTCACATTTATACAGCGATTAGTGCTATAAAACTGCACTAATTACTGTGTAAATGTGACTGGCAGGGAAAGGGTTAACACTAGGGGGCGATCAAGGGGTTAATATGTTCCCTATTGAGTGATTGTAACTGTAGGGGGAGGGGACTCACAAGGGGAGGAGACCGATCTGTGTTCCTCTGTACTGGGAACACACATCGGTCTCCTCACCTCTGACAGGAGGTGGATCTGTGTGTTTACACACACAGATCCACACTTCTGCCGTGATCGTGGGCAATCGCGGGTGCCCAGCGGACATCGCGACCGCCGGGCACACTCACCGGGTCACGAGCGTTGCCGCGGGTGCGCGCGCGCGCCGCCGGCGGCGCGCGCGCGCCCCATAGACGGCCGGGAAAAAAGGACGTCATATGACGTCCGCCCGGAGGGAGGGAGGGTTCCTGCCGGCGTCATATGTCTATGACCCGGTAGGAAGTGGTTAAACTCAAATAACACCAAAAGTTATTTGCTCACAAGCTTTCTGGCAGGCTCGGAAGGCTTTATTTGGACTTTTTGAACAGATATATCAAATCCATTTCAATGGTATTTTTAAAAGACCAAATTTGAAATTCATTGTTCGAGTTTTCATATTGTCTAGAGATAAGTGATTTCGGCAAATGTACAGATTTCGCCAAGTTCAAACTATTCATTTTACTTATTAACTACTTTTGTACCAGGGCATGTTTTTGGTGGATCATCTGCCCTTTATTTACCCTGTGGTGTTTATGAACAGCACTGGATAAATAACCATTGGGTGGGCAATTCACCAAGTAATCACCGTGCCCCCAGTTGTCATTAGCTGGGTACACAGAGACACTGAACCTAGCCAATCCAAGGGATCACATGGTACCATTTACAGTTCCCCTCCCCCTGCCTTTATAACAGGTGTCATTATGAATGGGGGCAAAATGAATGGATCAGCAGCTTTTTTTTCGAATTCCGAATTTTCGAACTTCCGAATTTCCAAAAAAAAACAAACGAATAAAACGGAAAAAACAAATTTTTCGAATTTCCGAAAAAAGCAAAAAAACGAAAAAAACTAATTTCCGATTTTCGGAAATTCTAAAAATTCGGAATTCGGAAATTCAACTTTCCAAATTTCCCATTTTCGAATTTTAGATTTTCAAATTTTAGATTTTCGAATCTCGAATTTTCGAATCTCAAATTTTCGAAATTCCGAAATTCGGAAATTCGAAAATTGAAAAATTCGGAAATCCGAAAATTCGTACATTGAAAAATTCGGAAATCCGAAAATCCGAAAATTCAGAAATCCGAAAATTCTGAAATTTCGGAATTAACGAATTTCTCTAAATTCGTGAAAAACGAATTAGAAACTAAACGAATTGCACATGTCTATTTGTCGTTTTATGTATATGCTGTCACCATCATGTGGCCTGTATATTAAACCTTTCACCCCCTTATCTTGCACATCTGAACATTAATCTCTTCATCTCCATTAAGCCACTGTATGTGACCTGTACTTTAACCCCTTTACTTCCTACTTCCTTTGTATTAAACCTGTACATTAATGTATCAAATACAATGTACAAATAAATTGTGGCACAAAATTTATCACTTTTTTAAACAATAGGAAGAGCCGGCAACAGTGTGGTTGAAGTGTTGTTTATTGGTTACATCGGAGTGACAATAAAACAATAGCGCTGACGCATTGCGGCAGAAGCCTTAGGTAGCTAATTTAGAACAAAAATGGCAAGATATATATACATAAGCAAACTCCACCTTAAAAAGATAGCATATTAAATTGGTAAAGGTATTCAATTAGGTGGTGGTTGCACTTGTGCCATAAAAAGACAGAATATAGATCAGAACCAAGAGAGATTTCAGATTTACAAATAAAGTGGAGCTTCATGGTTACACATAAGGCTGAAATGGTAAACCAAAAATAAAGATAATGTGTGAGAGAGTAATACATACATCTATACACAAAACACTAACACACAGGTGTCAAACACAAGGCCCGCGGGCCGAATCCGGCCCTCCAGGCCATTTCACGTGGCCCTCGCACCTCTCCTGCAGCTGCAGGAGAGCTCCAGCCCTCCTCTGGTCCTACTTCAGACCCTTACTTTCTGCTTTCAAGCAATGCATCCAGCTTCTTCCCAGTAGCAGCATAAGAAAAGGGGGGTGCACTGTGATGTAAGGGAGGGTGGGGGACTCAACTTCTGATGGTGGGGTTGCTCTTGACATCTAATGTAAAGGGGAGGGGATGCGCTGGACATCTAATCTTACAGATACACCCGGCCCTTTTGAGGGCAATCATAATGCTGATGCGGCCCACAATGAAATTGAGTTTGACACCCCTGCACTAACATATATGGTACATCCAAAAAAAGAGGAAATAGTCATAACAAAAATAGTATGGTGATAATAACACAGTTACATGTGCATAAATGAAGAGGAAGAAGATGGCAAAACTGCTCTCTAGAGGAATGAATACAAATAAGAATAAAAGATTACAAAAGGAGGTGGGAGGGAAACAGACACAGAAAAATCTCCATAGGAACTAGAAGGCACTTTCCAAAAAAAAAAAATTGAAAATTTTGCTAAAAATTTCTGTTCTTTTTCATTTTTATATTGGTTATTAAATACCACCAAAAGAAAACTCTATCTGTTTCAAAAATGATCTAAAACTCATTTGGGTACAGTGTTGCATAACAGAGCACAGTCAAACTATCACAGCACTGAAAACTGAAAAATGGCCTGGTAATGAAGGGTTATTACAGGCTGTGTTTTGTTTAAAGTGATTGTACAGTCTCGTTTTTAAAAATAAATAAAATAAACATGTTATACTTACTTCCTCTGTTAGTGGATTTGCACAGAGCAGTCTGGATCTTCCTCTTCTCGGGTCCCTTATTGGCTCTCCTGGCCCCTCCTTCCTGTCAAGTTCCCCCACAGCCAGCAGCTTGCTATTGGGGCACCCAAGCCGGGTCACAGCTCTGTGTGTCCATTCAGACATGGCGCCCAAACCTGGCCCCGCCCCCTCTACCCCCTGATTGGCTAACTGACTTTGACAGCCACGGTAGCCAATGGCGCCGCTGCTGTGTCTCAGTCAATCAGAAGGAGAGTCCTGGAGGGCCGAGACACTCGTGGACATTTTATTTCATTTAGTAGTGGGATATAGTTTACCTAGTATATTTTCCCTGGGGATGATTGATGTTAATTTTATTCCTAAAGAATTTAATTCTGTTTTCCATGTAAATTGAAATTCTTGTTGTAGGCACCGTTCTTCCTGTTTATTTACATTTATGTTTAAGATCTCTGATTTAGAAAGATTTATTTTTAAGTTTGATAGTTCTCCATAATATTTCAGTATCTTCAGTAAATTGGGCATTGTAATCCTTTGATTAGAAATGTAGAATAGTACATCATCAGCGTAAGCTGCTATTTTATGCTCCTCCTCTCCTATCTTAATCCCTTCTATATCTGGGTTGTTCCTAATCGTTGCCAGAAGGGGTTCTAGTGATAGCACGAATAATAGCGGTGATAGGGGGCACCCCTGTCTCTTTCCGTTGAACATTTTGAAGGGGAAAGATGAAGCCCCATTGACCTTTACAATTGCAGTAGGATGTTTATATAATACTTTGATCCATTGGACCATCCTTGGACCTATTCCCATGGCTTCCAGGGTGTTCAACATAAATCCCCAGTCCACCCTGTCGAATGCTTTTTCTGCATCTATCGACAGGAGTAGACCTGAGGTATTTCCCTCTCTGATTTTCTGAAGCAAGATCAATGTTCTCATCCCATTGTCTCTTCCTTCTCTGCCGGGGATGAACCCCACTTGGTTCGCATGCACCAAATCGGTCATCAGATCTTTCATCTTTGTGGCTAATACTTTTGCAAATAGTTTAGTGTCTGCGTTCAACAGAGATATTTGTCTGTAACGTGAGCATAAAGTCTTTTCCCTCCTTTGGAATAATTGTAATTGAGGCCAACAGGGCTTCTCTTCCCATCTCATAATTTGTTCAAGTCCGTTCATATATGAACATAATTTTGGTAATAAAATTTCTTTCAATTTTTTAAAATAATAAGTCGTGAACCCATCAGGACCTGGACTTTTTCCTGATGCCGAGTCTTTTAAAGCTGTATTAATCTCTTCTTCTATTATGGGTTTTTCTAAGACAGATAGCTTGTTCTCTATTATTTGGGGTAATCTGGCACCTTTTAGGAACTCTTATCTTTTCCAGTCTTTCTATTTCCTGCTGTCCCTTTTTGTTTTATTGAATAATAATATAATAATTTTGGAACACTTTCGCTATTTCTGTTGTTGAAATTACCATCTTCCTGGTACTATTCTGTATTTTTTTCTATATAATTTAATGATTTTTTCTTCTTCAGTATTCTTGGCAGGTGTTTCCCCGTTTTATTTCCCCATAAATATCTTTATTTTTCAATTCTATTAAAGGCCCTTCTCATCTCCTGATCCAATAGGTCTTTTAGTTAATTCCTTTTTATCACTAGTACCTGGAGCCACTCCTCTTCTCCCTTTTTTTTATGCCTTTGTTCTTATTCATGGATTTCTTTTACTAAATTGGTTGTAAACCCACTTTTTAGAAAAAAAATAACTAACACCTGCAAGACAAAGGCATAGTGAACTCACCTGGGATCAAAGCCACTGATGCGGTGCCCGACACAGCACCGGCCAGCGACATGTCGTCCCAGAGTTACTTCCGGGTATCGCGGCTCATGCGCGCGGGAGCCGCCAGTCACAGCATGACCTCCTTTAGAAACGGCATGATCGCCGTTTCTAAAGTGCGCCTGCGCCGTTGTCAACGGCGCATGTGCCGTGGACATCGACGCAAGTCTCTATTGTAAATATCTCCTAAAATATCTTTTAAACTGTGTAGGTATAGGAGATATTTCTAGCACCTACAGGTAAGCCTTAATCTAGGCTTACCTGTAGGTAAAAGTGGCTGTACCCTTCCGGGTATTGCGCATGAGCCGCGATACCCGGAAGGGTGTACAGCCCCTTTTAATACTTCCATATTTTTTTTTCCTTGATCCTATCTCTATCAGGATGCCCCTAATAGAAACGGTAGCCTTCGTTAACTCCTTTGTGTCATTTATTTTAAAATGTTGTTCTAGTTCCTCTTTTATTTTCTCTTCCTCTTCTTTACCCTGTATTAATTCTTCATTTAATCTCCATGAATTAGATTTTTTTTGGGCTCCTGGTATCTTCATTTCTATACTCACTGGGGAATGATCTGACAATGTTGTTATTTCAATATTCATCTTAGTCACCAAATCTGAAAAACCTATGTTCGACCATTATATAGTCGATCCTTGAGTACGTCCTGTGCACATGGAAATAGAATGTATAGTCCTGTGTCTTAGGATGCTGCACTCTCCATATGTCCAGCATTTGACACTGATATTTATTTTTTATTACTTTCAGCTGTACATTCCTAGTCCCCTGTACCCGTGACGTACTATAAATTCTTGGTTCCAAGCAGAAATTTTAAATCGCCTGTCATAATCACACTTCCCTTTTTAAAATCCATTAGCTTCCCCATGACCTTCCTCAAATAATTTGTTGGGTTCTTATTGGGGCAATAGATGTTTGCCAGAGTATATTCCATTTCACATAATTTTCCTTTTAGGAAGAGGTATCGACCTTCTGGATCTGTCATCCTTTCCTTCTATGTGAACCGCACTCCTCTGGCCACCCCAATAGCTACCCCCTTTGCTCTTCTTGTTGTAGAATCACCATAATACCATATTGGGAAATCTTTCGAAAACAGCTTTACATTGGTATCCTGGGAGATATACGTCTCCTGAAGGAACACTACCACAGCTTTATATTGTTTAACCTCTTTTAATATTGTATGTCTCTTTACTGGGGTATTAAGCCCACAAACATTTTATGATATAAATTTTATTGATGTCCTCTTTTATTACCGAGCTCCTTTCTCCTCTTTCTATCCTCTCCATTCACTTGAACCTTCACTCTATTTCTAACCTGTCTGGAAGAAAAATGATCTGATTGGTGTAGATCACATAGATAGGGATCTCCGAGACCCTCCCCCAACCCCCTTTGGCCCTGTTCCGGCCCTAGTTGTGAACATGTCTGTCATTTCCAGTTTTGTTGCCATTTGGCCACCAGATCCTTGTTCCTCCATTTTACTTATCTCAAGTTCACTTTCTGTGCTTCTATCTTCTCTGGATTGGTCTGAGGTCTCGCCTTTCTTTTTTTTTTGTCTTTATTCCCTTGTTGCTGTTTATCTGGTCCTAGGCTCTTTGGGCTCCCGTCCTTTGTCAGATATTTCTTGATCGTACTTGTATTTGCATTTTCTTTTGGGGTTTTTGGTTCGTTGCTGTAGCGGCTTCACCCTCTCTCTCTTCTTTAACGGTTGCTTTGGCTTCGGTCTAGGGGTACCTTGAAGGGGAGAGCGAGGTGCGCCACGGCCCATGTCCTCTAGATTACTGCGTGAAGAGGTGAAGGCCAGAATCAAATTTCACCCGGGCTGTGTATACGCTCAGAGCCAGGTCTGTTCTGCTGATAACCCCCTTTGCTCCCAGGATTTGGAGTACCACACACTGAAAAGGTCCAACACTTATTAATTCCATAACGGCAAACAAATAGTCCTTTGCGAGCAGACAGTTTGAGACCCATAGAACAGTTCAGTATTGGTGGGGAGTAGGTCAAGGCACAATCCTCAAAGAAACTAAACCGTTGAGGTTTCACCAACGGTTGCTAAGCACAGTGGCTGTTAAATGGACTTCTGGATACAGAGTCTCTTCCAGCGACTCTAGTGAACAGGAACTGGAGTTACCTTCGTTACGTTGCAGCCCCTGTCAGGGGGAAGACATCCCTCCAAGGGAGTTACCAGAGGCCCCGCCGTCACCGGATTAATGCTGTACCGGACTATCCGGAAGGGTTACACTCCCCGGCCTCCTCGCCTCAGATACGGGTCCCAACACCTTAGGGCCCCTCGGACTCCTCCACCCTTGCGGAACCCAGTCAAAGTTACTGGGTCCCAGGCCTTGGCCATAGTACCTCACCCCAGGCTTAAGGTGCCTGGGATGGACTCCATCCCTCGCTCCGGCCAGGTCAAGGGCATCTGGGCCCGGAACTCCGGAACGCCAGCACCCAGGCTGAAGGTGCCTGGGCGTGGCCGCATCCTCCAACTCTGAACCCCGAGGTCAGGGCATCCGCCCCTTTTATCTCCTCTCCTTTTGCGTCACAGCGGGTTCCCCGCCCGCTGTACCGGCGCCAGGAAAGGACAAAAAAGATACAGTCTTGCGGTGCAGGTTCAACTCCGACCCAGGGCGACAACGCCACCTGCAGGCCACAGGGAACCCTGCACCACCAGAGTCCTCCAAGAACCACAAAAGGGATTCTCAGTTTCCCTAACAATTAGTACATCTGGGTTAAATAACCCAGATGTCCCCCCCCCCCCAAATTCAAATACCCGCTACATTGCCTTTTATAGTTCTACCTCTCATAGTGTTTTTTTTACTTGTGATTTTTCTTTCATTTCCCCAGGTTGATTTTCAACTTGGTGTACCTTCTTCAATTTCCTTAGAACTGTATGATTATATGGTCTCAAATATTTATAGAAAATTTAAAACCATACATATAACAGTTCGTGGAGCCCTTCTTTACGTCAGGACGTTCAGACACTGTTCCCTTAAGGCTGGATTCACACCTATGCAGTTTTAGTGCTTTTTGCATTTTGCAGATTTGCACTACAGTCCATTTAACATGGTTTCCTATGGAACACGTTCTGTAGTGCAATTCTGCAAAATGCAAAAAGCACTAAAACTGCATAGGTGTGAATCCTGCCTAAAGGTTAATTAGACCTTTCCCAAAACCGTTTTCCAGAAAAGACTGATTCCTGATTCCTGTACCTTTTTTTAGACAGTTCCCTTCTAGTTTAAAAAAAAAAACAGTCCTGTAACAACTCATTGAAATTTAATAGGTCCTCTGGTGATTCTCAGGAGGGTTCAGGGGACTCTCGGACTAATAGCCACTGATAACACAGTTCAATAGGGAGTGTATAGAAATACCAGGAAATACTTTTCCCCAGACCAATCCTAGGCAGTTTATAGACGGTTCATAAACGGTTTCATATACAGTTCATAAGCAGTTTCATAGGCAGTTCATGAACTGTTTCATAAGCAATTCATAAGCAGTTTCATAGGCACTTCATATGCCGTTTCAAACAGACAAATAGCCGCTGATAATACAGTTCAATAGGGAGTGTATGGAGCTATTCATGAAATACCTTTCCCCAGACCAATCATAGGCAGTTCATGAGCGGTTTCATAGGCAGTTCATAAGCAGTTTCATGGCAATTCATAAGCCGTTTCTTACCCAGTTCATTATCAAGCAAAGCGTTAAATTTATCACTTTACAGTAAAGATATTTGCCAGCACACCATGGAACGACATAAATAGTCACATGCCTGACAAAGGGGTCCTGCGTGACTCCGAAACGTTGCACTCTCCTTGTGTTGTGATCATGCAATAAATTATCAGTTTGGACGCTATTTATGTCATTCCATGGTGTGCTGGCAAATATCTTTACTGTGACAAGTTATCACTCACCCCTTCTTCTCCGCTCGCTTCTTTCCTTCCAGCTTACAAAGATCTGAGCACCCATAGGGTACTTCTGCCTCTCCTCTCCCCCCTCCAAAATCTTCAGGGAGAGGTATAGAAAAGTTAAGGGAAAAATAAAGGGAGAAAAAAAAAAAAAAAGCAGTGGCACCAGTGGTTAAACTCTAGGGGAGCGGGGCTGTGTTAAGTTGATTGCCTTGTCATCCAGAACTCAGGGGTTCCCCCCCCCATCTACTCTGGCTCCATGTCTGTCACTGCACTCCCTGTTCTCTCCCTCTTTCTCTCATTCACTGACAGGCAGGCAGGCTCTGGTGTTTCCTTACACTCCGTTCCCACGGCTCTTTAATGTCTCTCCGCCCGACTACTCCTCCACCTCCTCATCAGCTGTCACAAGCCTCAGCATCTCCGGTCACTGCTCCGCTCTGCTTTCCTCCACTCACTCAGTTCCTGTGATGCCAACAGAGAGCTCTAAAAACCGTCCACTGGGTCCATACGATTCCCCAGCTCAGCTCCCTCACTCCCGGTCGGTCAGTGCCGCCTTACACAGACGGGGGGGGGGGGTAGCAGGGAGGTTGCCACTTTATTTTCTGGTTGCCCAGCACACTCAATTTCCCACTGGTATAGCGTAGCAGCTTCACCGTGAGCTAGTATCCGGCATGAAGGGTCAGCAGGAATCGGCATTGTGCTCGTAATCCAAGGTTCCACTGTACTTAGTTTCACAAAACAGTGGTGCCAACACTTAACACTTTGATTAGATTATTGCACAGCTATTTGATTAACGAAAACTTTCTTACAGGTATCAATGGAAGAATGTATGCCAATGCTGTTGAACTGACCATGAAGGTTGGGGATCATGTAGTCTGGCACATCATGGGTATGGGGAATGAAGTGGATATACATACAGCACATTGGCATGGCCACAGCCTGATATATACGGTAACCACATTTACTGTAATTTGGATTTCCATTATTTACCTCAGTTTTAAAAATGTTCTTACTGACCAACTGACTAACGCAAGCTGATAACGGCAACCATGCTTTAGCTGACTTGAAAAATTTGATATTGTTCTTCCAACATACACAAGCACCAGACATCAGATTTGATGTAGAAAGAATTGTGAGATATAATGTTCAGCTCTAGTTTCAAAATCAGTCAAAAAGATTTTTAAAAGAAGCTCAAGAATAGTACAAAAAAATTGTACAAACTGCATTACAAGCTCAAATAATGCAGTTAACAGCATTGTTTTATTATCAGGAGACAAGATCATAGGCGCTGCCAACACTGCAATCTAATATTCTTGTTTTCCAGTATAGGTATGAAGATTTAAATATTTAAAGAATAAATTACGTCGCCTGAATTAGAGCTTGCACACCTATTTGTGGCCTTTGGGCTGCCTTTATTTGGAGCCAAAGTCCATCAAGTCCAAGATATATGAGTAAGAGTTCTGGGAAAGGTTGAAACTCACCCAAAGCTTCAAAGCTTTTGATTGGGCAAAGTGACCCGAATGTTTAAAAAGTACAAACCTGTGAGCACCTTGCTTAAACACAGATTTCAGTTGCCAAAGTGGCACTAATGTGGGATTGTCAATAAAGGATTTAGGATGGAAATTATGCAAGTGTTTATAGAAACTCATGCTGCAGTTGCAGAAGAGGCTCAAGGCACAGTAAAAACTAATATCCCTCTGGGCAACATTGCTGGGGAGCCAGAGAACAGCACTTTGCAGCCAAGGTCAGCTTTTCCTCTTGGAACTCCCAAGGAAGGATTGTGTTGGGGATAGGTAGCTTCATCTTACATAGGCAGCACAAAGGGGAGCCGAGTAGGGTGCCCACGTGTCCCGGATTGCCCGGGATTGTCCCGCAATTCGCATTTGTGTCCCATGTCCCGGGCACCTTCATTCTGGGACAATACATTGCCCCCCAGCCTGGACCAGGGAACAAAGACTGGCGCTCAACCGCCCACCACACCAGACCAGTCCAGATTAGAAGGTGAGCAAATGTAACCTGATCGCCTGCTCTAAAAAACGGTACCTGCAGCTGCGGGCATCATCCGGTATAACCCCCGAAAGTCAAGGCCACATATCTGCGTACGCTCGGCGGGAAGGGGTTAAAAGAGGTGAATACGGTTAGCCAATAAACATAAGAGTAAATACAGTCTCAAGATTTAGTCAAAAAGTGTCATACATACATAACAGCATGAATGAATGCCAGACCGATAAGATGGTACATACAGTATAAAAATTGTCATTGCACGTACAATTATATATAAAATATAATATGCAGTATACACAAGCATCTATAATATCCCTATGCATTTCGCGAGACAAGGCTTGCTTCTTCAGGGGTGGATGCGTGTTTGATGTATCTAAAGTAAAAATAAAAAATAAAACAAAGAAATAGGTATATGCACAATGATGATAATTATGGCAGATGGTTAGAGGGGTCTAGCACGAGAGACCCCATACTCACCAATCGGCTAGGTCAGGTTGCCAAAATGGACATTGTGAAACCGTTAGGGAGACACACTTTCACCCATGCCATGTCTACCTTCCGGTTGCCCCCTGTTGGGGTCAGTTTTGGTCCCGCCCCCTCAGCTCCTGTTGTTGTTGTCTGTTGTTGCCGTCATTTGGGAATCCAGCATTTGGCAACCTGACCTAGCTGATTAGTGAGTAAGGGGTCTCTCGCGCTAGACCCCTCTAACCATCTCCCATAATTATCATCATTGTGCATATACCTTTTTTTTTTTTTACTTCACACACGCATCCACCCCTGAAGAAGCGAGCCTTGTCTTGCGAAACGTGTAGTGATATTATAGATGCTTGTGTATACTGCATTTTATATAGAACTGTACGTGCAATGATAATTTTTATACTATATGTACCATCTTATCAGCTTGGCATTCATTCATACTGGTATGTATGACATTTTTTGAATAAATCTTGAGAATGTATTTACTCTTGTTATGTTCATTGGCTAACCGTATTCACCTCATTTAAAGTCCCAGGGTCTCCTTGAATGTATCCCATAGAGTGTCGCAACTGTACTTATTGCTGAGAGTGTACTATACCCCCCACAGGTTGTTTGCTATGGGCTTACGGCCCACTCCACTATGCACCAGGTGCAAGAGGGACCATGGAGACTTGATCCACCTACTGTGGAGATGCCCAAAACTTCACCCATATTGGAAGGGGGTGGTGGACACTATAGACAGAGTGTTTCGGGTCTCGCTGCCTACAGACCCAAAACACTGCCTACTCCATATACTGGAGGAGCTGGAATGAGAGGAATGTACTAGGGTGGCTGTTATTAGATCTCCGTTTATGGCACGCAAGCTTGTACTGACCCATTGGATATCGGAGGACCCCCCTACTCTTAAGGAATGGATTGCTGTAATAGGTGATATGCTCCGAAAGGAATAAATGATATACCAGCATAGAGGTAGCACGCAGAAATTTGAGGACCTGGTCACGGGAAGATTGCTGGGCATGGGTACCTGACAGGGTTTATACTAGATGGCCGGGCCTTCTTCGAAGGTACTGGCAGCTCTGGGAGGGAGCCATGCTCAACTGGACAAGAATTGTACAGGATAAGTATGTAGACTATGCAGACATGTGATTTAAATTGCTTTTAATGTACCGGATTGTTTATGTAGCCTTGGTATATGTCTTTTCTATGCTCTTTAATAAAACTTTTTTTCTGGATTAAAAAAAAAAGTCCCAGGGTAACCTTTCTGTGTTTTTTGTACATTATTGGGAATTTACCAATTCTTTCTTTTCTGCATTTTAGTGGAAGCCCAAAAATATATATGATGCACCATAGGAACCATTAGTGATTTTACAGATATCCCATTATGTTGGCTAAACTGTGCCACACCCCTTAAAAAAATTACAAATTTGCATCAAAAGAAATTATGATTGAAGATAGATAACTTTTGTAAAGTTTTTTTTTTTTTTTTTTTTTTTATGGATTATTCATTATTGGATAAAGAATTATATTTTTTTAACTTTGTTAATAAAACTACCGGTATCTGAATTTTAATGGTTATTTTTGTGTGTTTTGCCTCAAAAATCCACTTACAAATTATTTTTGATACAGTTTTGTCATGTAAAGGGTAAGGCACAGTACATTCAATATAGTGGGATTTCTATAAAATAATTTAGGTGAGAGCAGGGGCGGATCCAGAGTCTAGTCTCGGGAGGGGCACTACCAGAAAATATTTTTTTTGTGGGTCAATTTATCAGGGAAATCACTGGGGTTAGCGCTTCAATGATCACGGCACCATGGTTATTATGGTGTCAGGATGATTGAAGCGCATTATTTCTATTATTACATTGTAATATAAAATGGTTCAACTCATAATAACCATAATGCAGAATCAGTGGGAGCCCCGAGTGTGTCACTTGCCATGTCACCTGCCACCAGATGCAGCTTGTCACTTGCCACGTCACCTGCCACATGTTGCGGATTGTCACTTGCCACACATTGCAGGTTGTCACTTGCCACACATTGCAGATTGTCACTTGCCACACGTTGCAGATTGTCACTTGTCACATCACTTACCACAAGATGCGGAATGTCACTTGCCTGCCACCAGATGCAGATTGTCACTTGCCATGTCACCTGCCACAAGTTGCAGATTGTCACTTGCCACACGTTGCAGGTTGTCACTTGCCACGTCACCTGCCACACATTGCAGATTGTCACTTGCCACATCACCTGCCACCAGATGCAGATTGTCACTTGCCATGTCACCTGCCACAAGTTGCGGATTGTCACTTGCCACGTTACCTGCCACATGTTGCAGATTGTCACTTGTCACGTCACCTGCCACAAGATGTGGAATGTCACTTGCCTGCCACCAGATGCAGATTGTCACTAGCCATGTCACTTGCCACAAGTTGCGGATTGTCACTTGCCACATGTTGCGGATTGTCACTTGCCACATGTTGCGGATTGTCACTTGCCACATGTTGCGGATTGTCACTTGCCACACGTTGCGGATTGTCACTTGCCACACGTTGCGGATTGTCACCTGCCACACGTTGCGGATTGTCACCTGCCACACGTTGCGGATTGTCACCTGCCACACGTTGCGGATTGTCACCTGCCATACGTTGCAGGTTGTCACTTGCCACATCACCTGCCACCAGATGCAGATTGTCACTTGCCCTGTCACCTGCCACAAGTTGCGGATTGTCACTTGCCACGTCACTTGCCACACGTTGCAAATTGTCACTTGCCACATCACCTGCCACGCGTTGCGGAATGTCACTTGCCTGCCACCAGATGCAGATTGTCACTTGCCACATCACCTGCCACACGTTGCGGATTGTCACTTGCCACGTCACCTGCCACATGTTGCGGATTGTCACTTTCCACGTCACCTGCCACACGTTGCAGATTGTCACTTGCCACATCACCTGCCACAAGTTGCGAAATGTCACTTGCCTGCCACCAGATGCAGATTGTCACTTGCCACGTCACCTGCCACACGTTGCGGATTGTCACTTGCCACACATTGCAGGTTGTCACTTGCCACACGTTGCAGATTGTCACTTGTCACATCACTTACCACAAGATGCGGAATATCACTTGCCTGCCACCAGATGCAGATTGTCACTTGCCATGTCACCTGCCACAAGTTGCAGATTGTCACTTGCCACACGTTGCAGGTTGTCACTTGCCACGTCACCTGCCACACATTGCAGATTGTCACTTGCCACATCACCTGCCACCAGATGCAGATTGTCACTTGCCATGTCACCTGCCACAAGTTGCGGATTGTCACTTGCCACGTCACCTGCCACAAGTTGCGGATTGTCACTTGCCATGTCACTTTCCACATCACCTGCCACACGTTGCGGAATGTCACTTGCCTGCCACCAGATGCAGATTGTCACTTGCCACATCACCTGCCACACGTTGCGGATTGTCACTTGCCACGTCACCTGCCACATGTTGCGGATTGTCACTTTCCACGTCACCTGCCACACGTTGCAGATTGTCACTTGCCACATCACCTGCCACAAGTTGCGAAATGTCACTTGCCTGCCACCAGATGCAGATTGTCACTTGCCACGTCACCTTCCACATGTTGCGGATTGTCACTTGCCATGTCATCTGCCACATGTTGCGGATTGTCACTTGCCACATGTTGCGGATTGTCACTTGCTATGTCACCTGACAAGTTGCGGATTGTCACTTGCCACGTCGCCTGCCACATGTTGCGGATTGTCACTTGCTACGTCACCTGACACAAGTTGCGGATTGTCACTTGCCACGTCACCTGCCACATGTTGCGGATTGTCACTTGCCACACGTTGCAGAATGTCACTTGCCTGCCACCAGATGCAGATTGTCACTTACCACGTCACCTGCCACATGTTGCGGATTGTCACGTCACCTGCCATGAGATGTAGATTGTCACCTGCCACACGTTGCAGATTGTCACTTGCCACACGTTGCGGATTGTCACTTGCCACGTCACCTGCCACACGTTGCGGATTGTCACTTGCCACGTCACCTGACACATGTTGCGGATTGTCACTTGCCACAAGTTGCAGAATGTCACTTGCCTGCCACCAGATGCAGATTGTCACTTACCACGTCACCTGCCACATGTTGCGGATTGTCACGTCACCTGCCACACGTTGCAGATTGTCACTTGCCACGTCACTTGCCACACGTTGCGGATTGTCACTTGCCACGTCACCTGCCACAAGTTGCAGAATGTCACTTTCACATCACCTGCCACATGTTGTGGATTGTCACTTGCCACTTCACCTGCCACACCTTGCGGATTGTCACTTGCTAAGGTGGTGTTTTGCTTGTCAGAGTCAAGCAGCAGAGAGATGATGTAATCTCTCTGCTGCCTGCACAGTGAGGGCGGAAGTTACTGCAGGGATGCAAGGCGGGCACGGGCAGTGAGAGATGATGTCATCTCTCTGCTCCCCCGGGCCGCTGGCTTGTTGATTGGCCAGCCACCCGCACACCCACAGAGCCAACCAGCTGACCGCCCACTCTCTGACTCCCACTCGCCACAGAGCTGACTCTCCGGTTCCCGCAAATTCCGCAACTAGAACTAATTTCGCGGAGCCGCCCGCTCAAACTCCCCGGCGCCCGCGAATTCCATAACTAAAACTAATTTCTCGGGGGTGGCAATTGCCCTGTTGCCCCCCCCCCTGGATCCGCCCCTGGGTGGGAGACACCTTTAAAAATAATTGGATGGACAATTTTTGGCGCTTGAACTAAGTGATTTTACAGAGAAGGAAATCATTCCAGTTTTCCATTGTGTCCTGGCTGCTAGGGGTGTGCAAATTTTAGGGCTGGCTGGATGGACCAAATTACAACTATATTTGGGATAGAACAATATACTAACTATTAATATAGCTATCTGTAAAGGTTCTCATTTATCCAGGTTATGATAGAGTTAGCAGAACCGGCCGAGATTCAAACCGTGTATGGGCAGGCTGATTAATCAGCTTGGGCACAGCCAGCATGATAGATTTTACCTCCAATTACTGCTAGTGGCTGCTATAGCCGCTCACAATAATCCATGTCTTCTCACGGCGGGGATGGCTTCCCCCACCGGGAAAAGACACTGACCCAGCAAGAGGAATTATCGCATCAACACTGTCTGTGTTGATGGGGGAATCTAGCAAATTTCTTCCCTGCAACCCGCTCCTCTCATTGTCCTGTGAGAGCATGGAGTGAAGAGAGAAGAGCTACAGAGAGGAGTCAGGTAAGTGTTTGGGGGGGGGGGGAGACAAATGGTGAAATGTTTTTACCCTAAGGCACCTTAGTTCCTGTAACGAGCCCCTTTGCTCGCTCGACTCCACTCTCCCGACACTCCTCTGCTCTATTGGATCATCCGTTGCTCCAGGATTCCAACTACCGCTATGTGCCATTCGAATCCATTTGTGGTCGGTCAGAACAAACACCAGGCAGGCTGTATGTAAGTTCAACCAAGAGAGACTTTATTAGAACCAAAAATCAAGTCTTATATACAGAAACAGAGGGAGTAACCAGAACATAATTAACATGAGCTAATTAACTAAAACCTTTAGCCAGCCAAGGTGACTCATAGATATGACCGTTCAGGGTAGACATCCCGGCTCCTACCTGTCTCACCTGCTATACAATATACATTATCCTAAGTGTAAACATCACACATTTAGCAGGGTCAAAATAGCACAGAGGACAGACAGATGGCTGGAGGTGATTGCATTCGCATATCCTTAGTGTGAAGGTGTGAACGTCCCAACAGTATGCCTCAGTCACTCTAATATGGCATATACAGGGTCCCCAGATTCTGTGTGTCTTGGGGGGACATTGACCTGAATCCAAAGTAACACCCCCTCCAAAAGCCTCTGTCCTGGCTAGGTCTGTCACAGATTCAAAGGAGAAATACTTCCGTATTCAAAAGGTCCATGACAATACTCCCCCCTGGGAAACAGTCCAACAGCCACAGTGGGACCCCAAACGGGTCAACTCGAGGATGTTGGAAAAGTAGTCTTAAGGTTCCAGGTCCGTCTGCCGGGATAACCCATCCGCATTCCCGTTTTGAGGCCCTGGCCGATATTGTATGGTAAAATTGTACGGTTGCAAAGCAACCTTAGTAATCGCCCGTTCTCTCCCGCCACCCGGTTAAGCCATATCAAGGGATTGTGGTCCGTCATGACGGTAAAAGAGCGTCCATACACGTAGGGCTGCAATTTCTTTAAAGCCCAGACTAAGGCCAAACACTCTTTTTCCACGGCAGCATATCCAACTTAACGGGGTAACAATTTGCGGCAGAGATATGCCACGGGGTGCTCTTTCCCGTCATCGCCAACTTGGCTTAGTACGGCTCCCAGTCCGAACATGGAGGCGTCCGTATGAATGACAAAGCGCTTGTTAGGATCAGGGGCCGCCAGTATGGGAGCTTGCGTTAGGGCGGTTTTTAACTGATGAAATGCTGTCTCGCACTCCGGGGACCACAGGACCTGTCTAGGGAGAGTCTTTTTGGTCAGGTCCGTCAGGGGTTTGGCTATGTCACTATAGTGGGGTACAAACTTCCTGTAGTACCCTGCTGTCCCTAAAAATGCAAGTACCTGGGTCTTGGTTCTGGGAACCGGCCAGTTTAGGACAGCCTCTATTTTTGCAGGTTCTGGCCTCTGCTTCCCACATCCTACTCTATGTCCCAGATATTGTACCTCAGACATCCCGATATTACATTTGTCTGGCTTCAGGGTCTGGCCTGCGGCTCGGATCCTATCTAGCACTATTCCCAGGTGTCTAAGATGTTCCTCCCAGGTCTGGCTATAGATTGCGATGTCGTCAAGATATGCGCATGCAAAATCTTGCAGACCATCAAGGAGTTCATCTATCATCCGCTGGAAGGTAGCCGGCGCGTTCTTCATCCCGAATGGCATTACCCGAATCTGGTAAAGGCCGAACGGGGTGATGAAGGCCGACTTCGGAATTGCTTCCGCTTCCAAGGGAATCTGCCAGTAGCCCTTACACAAGTCAATAGTCGTCAGATAATGTCCCTGAGCTATTTTGTCCAGCAATTCGTCCACTCGGGGCATAGGGTAGGCATCTGTCACAGTACAGTCATTCAGTCGCCTATAGTCCACGCAAAATCTGGTCGTGCCATCCCGTTTTGGGACTAATGCTACAGGGGAAGCCCAGGGGCTTGCTGATGGCTCGATCACCCCTAACTCGAGCATCTCCCTAATCTCCGCTCTCATCCCTTCTTGCACTGCTCCAGGAATCCTATAGGCTGGTTGTCTCAGGGGCTTCTGCCCGGGGGTCTCTACCTTGTGCACAGCTATGTGAGTGTACCCAGGGCGTGCCGAGAACATCTCCTGACGGTCTTGGAGTAATTCTCTGGCCTGTTCTCGTTCTTGGGATCCTAATCTATCTCCTAGCCGTATATCCTCCACACCCCCGGAACAGTTACTGATTTTGGGAAGCTCCAGCATTGGTAGATTTTCAGAGTCCCCGGTGGCAGGAGCACATATGGCAGCTACTGCCTCAGCCCTCTCATGATAGGCCTTCATCATATTAATGTGGAACGTCCTCTTAATTTTTGTGTCTGCACAGCTGGCAACCACATAGGTTGTAGCGCACAGCTGTTTTACCACCTGATAGGGGCCCTGCCAGGAGGCCTGTAATTTATTTTGCTTCAGGGGTTTTAGTACCAGGACTTTCTGTCCGATATAAAAGGTGCGATTCCTCGCAGACCGATCATACCAAACCTTTTGCTGACTCTGGGCCGATTGCATATTCTCATGGACTAGATCGGTAAGTTCCCGCAGTCGCTCCCTGAGTTCCAAGACATAACTAAGGATGGGGAGGCCATCCGGATCCTCTACCCCCTCCCACTGGGCCCTCACTAAGTCTAAGGGTCCCCTAACCCTTCGCCCATATAACAGCTCAAATGGGGAAAACCCAGTGGACTCCTGGGGTACCTCTCTATAGGCAAACAGTAGATGGGGAAGATATTTCTCCCAATCCTTTCTACTCTCCACAAAGGCCCGAAGCAGCTGCTTCAGGGTCCCGTTAAATCTCTCACACAGCCCATTAGTCTGAGGATGGTAGGGGGCGCTCTGGAGGGGTTTAATCCCACAGAGACGCCAGAGCTGCTGCGTCAGCTCAGCTGTGAACTGGGTACCCTGATCGGACAATATCTCCTGGGGGAACCCTACCCTAGTAAATACCCGCAGCAAGGCATCTGCTATTGTATCAGCCTGGATATTGGATAAGGGAATGGCCTCCGGGTAGCGGGTGGCGTAATCCACCACCGTAAGAATATACTTCTTCCCGGTGGCACTGGGGCGGGCCAGTGGGCCTATAATATCTACCGCTATGCGGCTAAAGGGTTCTCTAATAATCGGCAGGGGTTGCAGCGAGGCTTTTGGGTGATACCCTGTCTTCCCTACTTTCTGGCAAGTCTCACAGGTCCGGCAGTATTCTCGCACCTCGGCATGTAACCTGGGCCAGAAGAAAGCATGAGACAACCGAGTCCGGGTCTTGGCTATCCCTAAATGTCCGGCCAAGGGGATGTCGTGAGCCAGGCGCAATAGCTCCCGTCTGTATTTCTGGGGTACAACTAGCTGTTTGTGGGGACCCCGTCGCTTCCCAGTGCCCATTCCCTCAGTGTAACGATAAAGAAACCCCCCCTCCCACTCTATTCTGTCTTCCCCCAACCCCCCTGGATCCTTGCCCGCCCTGTCCCGATAACCAGCTAAAGTTGGGTCACTCTGAGTCTCTTGCCTAACGTCGGAGGGAGAATCCCAGGACAAGTGGTTGTCACGTCTGGGTAACGTAGGAGGATTTGGTCTTACCTGGGTCCCCATAGGAGTGGAGTTGCCTTGAAGTTGGCTCTGATGTCTGGTGGTCACGGCCATAGCATCCTCTGGGGCATATGAGGAAGTTAAATGTCCCAAATCGTTTCCCAAAAGTACTTCTGCGGGTAACTCGCGTAGTAATCCCACTCGCACTTGTCGCTCCCCTGAGCCCCAATCCAAGAGGACTTGGGCGGTGGATAAACGTAGTACCTTGCCCCCTGCTACCCTGACTGCAACAGTCTGGCCGGTCCGGGCCGACTGGGGAATCATGTGAGGCTGGATGAGGGTAATCGTAGCCCCGGAATCACGGAGTCCCTGGGCCGGCTGCCCATTAACCCATACTGCCCGACGATGGTGCTGCCGATTATCTCCGGCAGCAGCTTGGACAGGATCAGCCTCAAAAAGTTTGCCGCACTCTTCCTGAACATCTCGATGGTTGGGCTCATTCTGGAAGCGATGAGCCGCTGGTCTGGATGGATGGGCCGTCTCTCGGTACCTCGTGGATCGGGTAGGGCAATATCGCTGCAGATGACCGGTTTGGTTACAGGTATAGCACTTAGGTCCGGTAGGAGGGTTGGGTCGGGCTAGGGGTCTAGAGGCAGACCACTGAGGTACTGAAGTTGGGTTAGAGGCTGGTAAACTGGGCCGAGATAGTGGATAGCGCTCGCTTTCGCCTGACCTTCGAGAGTCCAGATATTCATCGGCCAAAGTAGCCGCTTGCTGTACAGTCCGTGGTCGCTTATCTCGCACCCAATCCCGTAGTACCGGAGGGGTGTGGTTAAAGAACTGTTCTAAGAGTACTAGCTGGGTGATGTCCTCTATGGTATGAGTGCAGTTTCCCTGGAACCAGCCCTTAAGGTTTCGCTGCAGACGATGTGCCCACTCCACGTATGTTATGTGGGCTTGTTTCCGGGATTCTCGAAACTTCAGCCGGCAGGCTTCGGGTGTAATGGCAAATCGGGCTAGCAGAGCTTCTTTTACCCGGTCATAGTCTTTAGCGTCCTCATCCTCCAGGGCCCGATACGCATCCGCCGCTCTGCCAGTTAAATTACTTGCCAGTAAGGCGACCCAATCTTGGGGCAGTACTTTATGTATCTGGCATAGTCTCTCAAAGTCCTGCAGGAACGCTTCAATTTCCTCCTCTCCTTCCTTAAATAGTTTGAACGCCCGAAAGGGCAACTTACGGACAGGCGCTGCATCTTTAGGTGTCCCATTTTCGACAAAGAAGACAATTGGTTTAAAAAAGGCATGAAAGAGATCATCCACTTCAAAATGAAAAAAACATTCCTAAACTGTATCTGTCACACATACTTTATATATAATGCTGTATCAACAGCTCTACCCTGGCAATTTGACAGTTCGTATCTTCAGCCATGTAACTTGGTTGATTAACATGTGTCCCAGACTTCATGACACAGTGGGATTATATTATATAGTTTGCACGGAATGGTTTCACAGCCTCCATCTTGTTCTTGGACAATTAACATGTACAGTACCTTGACACAGTCCATTGTGATTGAATTAGGGTGACGGACATCATCATGGCTAAAAATACTAGTGTACAGTATATTCAGAAACTCAATAAAATCAGCTGCTTGGCTTAGCATCAAAACATCTTGAACATTACAGGACAAGATCCAGTTCAATGTAAGCAATGACTATTAGGCAAGTATTTTGTGGTTAGCTTGGTATTCCACTTTAAACTATGGCCATTATTATTATTATTATAGAGGATTTATATAGCACCAACAGTTTGCGCAGCGCTTTACAACATAGGTGCAGACAGTACAGTTACAATAAAATTCAATACAGGAGGGATCAGAGGGCCCTGCTCATTAGAGCTTACAATCTAGAAATGAAATGTATCACCTATTATGGGAAAACAGCTGAGCTTTTTTTCTGCGATTTCAATAAATCAGCTTCACTATGTCTAAGCAAATGTTTGTAACTTTAGCAGGGATATGTCTTACATGTTATATAAACAGTATGATGTGTTTTCATATGTATAGACAACCTCCAATTGGCATTATATATGTTTTTTTTTTTAGTCAAGGTTTTAGTGCAGAACATGCAAACTAATCATTAAACTGTTACTCATTTTGTGTAATTTAGAGAGGTCGGAAACTCCAGGCGGATGTATTTGACTTTCTTCCTGGCACTTTTCAAACGGCTTCGATGATTGCCAGAAGCCCAGGAACATGGCTTTTGCACTGCCATGTGGATGACCATCTATATGGTGGAATGGTGACTGTGTACACTGTGCTGGAGAGTAAGTAGAATATACCCAGAAAAGTCAAGCAAAAAAAATGTCTTTGTTTTCTTGTGTGTGATAAAAAAAAAAAAAACAAGAATTTAGACCTGTACAACTCAAAATGTATCACATAGGTCATTATGTAAATCATAAGATTAACCAGTGGTGGTCAACTTACTAAATATAGAAGGCCTTAAAGTATAACTAAAGCAAAACTAAAGCAAAACTTTTTTAGTTTTGGATAGAGTGGAGAAGGGTTAGAACACCTGTCAGTTTTTTATTGCTGTCTGTGCACCCGTTAAGGAGATTCACCCTCTCTATTTATCCTGTTTACCATCATCAGTGAAAGTAAAAGAAAATCCCAAATTTGGGCTGTTCCCAGAAAAGTAATAAAGGGGAAATCTTCCAATGTGGACACTAGTTCTGGTGACCTGGGGATCCCCAAGGAATTCCTTAATTTTTAGGGATTTCTTTTCACTTCCTGTTTGGCTATGGTATAGGGGCAGTGATGGCGAACCTTGGCACCCCAGATGTTTTGAAACTACATTTCCCATGATGCTCAACTAATCTGCAGAGTGCATGAGCATCATGGGAAATGTAGTTCCAAAACATCTGGGGTGCCAAGGTTCACCATCGCTGGTATAGGAAGTGAAATCTCCGCAATGGGACAGAGATGGCGAAAAAAATGTGACAGGGGTTAAAACCCTCCCAGGCTCTATCCAAAATGGAGGAAAAAAAAAAAGAAAATTGTGCCATACTTACTGTATTTCTTTTTCTGGTATCCATGGCAGCATACCTGTGATAAGCTCTGCCTTGAGCTCCTCCCTCAGGACCAGTAACTATTCTAAAAAGGGAAGGATTAGGGTACCCCAGCATTATCCATAATATAGCTCAGCCAAAGGCGGAATCATATGCTGCCATGGATAGGCGCCAGGAAAAGAAAATTACAGTATGACACAATTTTCAGTTTTCCTGGTGCCTCCATGGCAGCATATCTGTGATAAATACTGTATTTATTGGCATACTAGCTGAAACAGGTAGGATCATGCTTAGAAAAAAATATTTATTTGAAAAAAAGGTTATTCAGAACAAGTAAAGGCCAACTTAATAAAGGGATTTTTATAACAGCTTACCTGTAAAATCCTTTTCTTGGAGTACATCACGGGACACAGAGCGACTTAGTCATTACTAATGGGTTATATAGATTACCTTCAGGTGTTGGCACTGGCCAATTCCAAACCAGAAGTACCCTCCCCTATATAAGCCCCTCCCACCCGGTAGCACCTCAGTTTTGTAGCCAAGCAATAAGTGTCCCAAAAGAGGGGTGGGAGCTCTGTGTCCCGTGATGTACTCCAAGAAAAGGATTTTACAGGTAAGCTGTTATAAAAATCCCTTTTTCTTTTTCGTACATCACGGGACACAGAGCGACTTAGTCATTACTAATGGGACGTCCCAAAGCAATGCCAAATGAGGGGAGGGATACATAAGCTGGGCGCCATCAGGCATGAGGATCTTTTGCGGCCTGCAACACACTGCGCCCAAAGGCGACATCCTCCTGACTTCTAACGTCTACCTGGTAGAACCTAGTAAACGTGTGTACCGAAGACCATGTTGCGGCCTTACATACTTGAGCCAGGGAGGCCTGGTGATGCACTGCCCATGAAGTTCCAACTGCTCTTGTGGAGTGTGCCCTAACTTTGAACGGAGGCGGTCTCTTTCTCAAGCCATAGGCTTGTATTATGACCTGTCGAATCCACTTGGCTAAAGTAGATTTTGATGCTGCCTGACCCTTTCTGGGGCCTTCCGGCAGAACAAATAAAGAATCCGTTCTGCGAATCTGAGCAGTGGCTTTTAGATAAGCTTTAACTGCTCTTACTACATCCAAAGAATGTAATAACTTTTCCTCTACCGAGCTAGGTTTGGGGAAAAAAGAAGGAAGAACCACATCTTGGCTCAAATGAAACCTCGATACCACCTTAGGAAGAAAGGCTGGATGAGGAGGTAATACTACTCTGTCCTTATGGACAACCAGATATGGCTCCTCACAGGACAAGGCGGCTAATTCCGATACTCTTTTAGCCGAACAAACGGCTACTAAGAAAATCAATTTCCTGGTGAGAAGAACCAAGGAAATGTGTTGTAATGGTTCAAACGGTTGTTTCTGTAGAACCGACAGAACCAGGTTTAGGTCCCAAGGACATATGGGAATACTAACCGGAGGGCTAATACGCATCACTCCTTGTATAAAGGCTTTGACTAGTGAATGCGAAGCCAAGGGCCTTTGAAAAAATATTGACAAGGCCGAAATCTGACCCTTGATAGTACTCAAGGCAAGCTTCCTATCTACAGCCCACTGTAGGAAGTCCAAAATCCTCCCTATCACGTACTTACGTGGATGCCATTTCTTGGCCTCACACCACGTAATGTATGCTTTCCAGATCCTATAATAGATCTGCCTGGATACCGGTTTCCTGGCATTGATCATGGTAGATACCACAGAATTAGAGAGCCCTCTCTTTTTCAGAATGTGGGCTTCAATAGCCAGGCCGTCAAACCTAGGGCTGGTAAGGAAGGGTGGTATATCGGTCCCTGCGACAGCAGGTCCGGACGATGTGGGAGGGTCCAAGGACTCCTCACTGACATTTTTACAATCTCCGCGTACCATGCTCTTCGGGGCCACGCTGGAGCCACCAGAATCACTGGTTTCTTTTCTACCCTGATTCTGCGGAGTAATCGCGGTAACAATTGTGGCGGTGGGAATGCATATATCAGCTTGAACTGATCCCAAGGGAACACTAGGGCATCCGAGCCGCAAGCTAGGGGATCCCTTGTGCGAGACACAAATCTGTCCACCTTTGCGTTGAATCTGGATGCTAGCAGATCTACATCTGGTGTTCCCCACCGCTGGCATATTGCCTGGAAAACCTCGGGGTGAAGAGACCATTCCCCCGGGCATAATTGTTGGCGACTTAGAAAGTCCACTCTCCAATTTTCCACTCCTGGGATGAAAACCGCGGATATGGCTGGGACATATTTTTCTGCCCACTCCAGGATGCAATTTGCTTCCCTCTGGGCTGCACGACTCTTGGTGCCACCCTGGTGATTGATATATGCCACTGCCGTGGCATTGTCTGATTGAATTCTGACAGGGGACCCTTGGAGTTTGGATGTCCATGCTACTAGGGCATACCGGGCTGCTCGTATCTCTAAGAGATTGATGGGCAGGGCCTTTTCTGCTTCTGACCACTTGCCCTGGAGAGACCATTGCTCCAGTACTGCCCCCCAGCCTATGAGGCTGGCATCTGTAGTGACCACCTTCCAAGAAACCGGACTGAAGGGTTTCCCTCTTTCCAGATTCTGGGGCACCAACCACCAATGGAGGCTCTTGCGAACGGAAGGGGACAGGGACATTGGTAAGTCTAAAGCCTGAACTTTTTTGTTCCAGGCTGACAGTATGGCCCTTTGCAAATTCCTTGAATGGAATTGACCGTAGGGTACCGCTTCGAATGAAGCCACCATCTTTCCCAGCAGCCTCATGCAGAGGCGTATGGATGGTTTTCTTTTTGTACCCACTAAGTGGGTCAAATCTTTTAAAGACGACACCTTCTCTGGAGGTAAGAAAATCTTTCTCTGATTTGAATCCAGCCTTAGCCCTAAGTATTCCAGACTTTTGACTGGTCTTAGAGCTGACTTGTCCCGGTTGATAATCCAACCGTGATATTCTAGATACTCGATTGTCTTGTGAATAGCTACTTCCAGCTTTTCCACTGAGTGGTCTATTAGTAGCAGGTCGTCTAGATATGCCATTATCGTTACACCCTGTGTTCTTAGATTGGCCAATAATGGGGCCAGAATTTTTGTGAACACTCGTGGTGCTGTGGCCAGACCGAAAGGTAAGGCTCTGAACTGAAAATGGCGCCCTTCTACTGCAAAGCGTAGAAATTTCTGGTGGGCCGGAAAGATGGGAATATGCAGATAAGCATCCTTTATGTCGATCGAGGCTAGCCATTCCTGCCCTTGTAGGGCGGTGGCCACCGATCGGATCGACTCCATCCGAAAAGTCCTGATATTTAGGAACTTGTTTAGCCCTTTTAGATTTAATATGGGCCTCACGTCCCCATTTGGTTTGGGGACTGTGAAAAGGTTTGAGTAAAACCCGAATCCGCTTTCTTCCAGAGGAACCTTCATGATTACACCTTGGAGCAATAGTTGTTCTAGTGCCAGAAGGAGGGATCCTCTCTTTTGGGGACCTCTTGGCACGTTTGACATCATAAATTGGGCAGGAGGAGTGCCTTTTAACTCCAGCTTGTATCCCAGACTTACTGCGGAGAGCACCCATCTGTCTCTGATGGTGTCCCGCCAGGTCTCTGTGAACAACTGAAGTCTTCCCCCCACCCGATTGAGTGGGGGCAACGCTTCATGCCTTGGGGGGAGGTTTTGTACCTCTCTTGATCCAGGGCTTCTTGTTACCCTGTGATTGTCCCTGATTTCTGCCCCCTGAATTTGACCGCGGAGGCCGTCGGAACTGCTTCACAGCCGATGTGCCTGGGACTGGAGAAGTAGGCCTCTTAAAAGAAGGACTTCTACCCTTGTTCTTAACCGGTAAGAGTGAACTTTTACCGGCAGAAATTTTCTGGATATATTTGTCCAGATCTTCTCCAAATAAGCGTTCTCCATGAAATGGGAAGCTAACCAGCAGTTTTTTACAGGGAGCTTCAGCAGACCAGTTTTTGAGCCACAGAAGCCTACGCATATGTACTATAGACAGCGTAAAGCGGGAGGCCTGTTGGATTGTATCCTTTATGGCGTCCACCGCAAAACACAAGGCTCTAGGCAGGTCAGCTAGGGCAAGAGCCTGCTGATCTGGTAAGTCCCTTAAGACTTGTTTCAACTGATCTTTCACTGCTTGGCAGACTCCAATCGCTGCTACCGCAGGTTGTGTCACCAAACTTGCTGTAGAGAAAGCAGATTTTAGTAAAGACTCCAATTTTTTATCTATTGGGTCTTTGAACATTGGAACATTATCTACTGGACATGTCAGTGATTTGTTAACAGAAGAGATGGCTGCGTCCACTGTAGGGACCCTCCATTTTCTTATGAACTTATCCTCCATGGGATAGATCACCGGAAATCTCTTGGGGGGAGCAAATATTTTATCAGGATGCTCCCAATCCTGGTAAATAAGCCCTTCTAATAAAGGGTGGATTGGGAAGGAACAGACAGCCTGGGGAGCTTTTAGCGACCCCAGCGAGGAAACCGTAGTGGATGGTGGTTCCGCCAGAGGCATTTTAAATGCTGATCGGACCATATTAGTCAGAGACTGAACCCATAATCTTTCAGCCTGAGAAGCTGAGAAAGGTTCTTCCACTGTTGATTCCTCCATAACTGAATCAACCTCATCCTGATCCCCTTCAGGTAGGTCGATCTCTGTGTGGGGCTGTTCCTCCACTAACAGGCACTCTGAAGGAGGAGACGGAGATCGGACGCGCTTTTCCTGAGACAGGGAAGCAGCGATCAATGCTGTTAATCTCTCTTCCAATCCTCCCAGAGTTGAGGATAAAACCTCCTCTGTTATATATACAGGAGCAGGTGGACTGGGGACAGCCGCAGCACCAGGCATTCCTGCGGGGTTTCTACGGCTACTGACCTCTGAATTCTCAGGGGAGATTGGTGCAGTACAAGAATGCCCAATATCCTCAGAGCCCGATGGAGACCCCTTTGGCTTCCTGGAAGATCTATTTCCGGAGCGTCTGGACGACATATCCTTTAAGCACAAAGCTGAGGTATTCCCGTCGTCATACACCAATTTTGCTGGTAATAGTCTAACACAGGTGCTGCTATATACCAGCTGGTGTCCACTAAAGTGCCTTTCTATGGGGATGCCTGCATCAACCGCCTCTGTGTGCCACTGTTTGTTGCTAGCTCTGTTTGCATGCAGCTGACACTTGTACTGTGTCTTTTAACCATGCTGGGACGCCCGCACATGCGCAGAAGCGCCGCGGCGCGCATCGAGCGTCATCCATCCGCCCCGCCCCTTTTTTTTCATAGGAGGCGCGTGCACGTGCCCGCGCGCGCGCCCGTGCGCCATTGGCACCCTTTTCGAAATCAAACAGGGGACTAGGAGCCAGGGCCCTTTTTGCCGGAGGGCCTGTGCGGTGGATGAGCGCAGCAACAGGGCAGAGGAAGTGGATTCCCACAGAGAAACTTACCAGCTGCCTGGATCTTTTGACTTGAGAAAACCAAAGATCCACATGACAAGAAAAATGGACTACAGCGGCCTCTAGTGGTTTAACACAGGTACCGCGGTCCCTGTTTTTTTTTTTTTTTTTTTCTTGACTACTATTAAAATTTTACATTTTCAGTAGTTATAGGCAAACACAGATATTTAGCGGGAATACCGTTAGGTAACAGACAGAAAGACAAATTAGGCTTGGGGGTCCCCCAATAGAACCAAGTTCCTGGGGGCCCCCACTTACCTGATCCCCGCCGCAGGACTTTGTTTGGTCCACAGAAGTCCAAACTTCACCTATCACGGCAGGCATTGTAATTAAACCTTCAGGGACCGGGTTCCCAAGGATTCCACTCCCCTGGACCTGTATAGCACCCTGCACAGACAACATCTTGGTCGTGGGTATGACCAGAGCTCTGGATCCCAGGGTCCAGCCCTCCTAAGAGAAGCATTACAGGCAAAACCTTGCTCTTCTGCTGCAAGGCCCGGGTACCGACCGTTTAGCTATGAAGCTTTTTTGGTGGGATCCGGAACAGCTTACTAAGGCCCAAAAGAACCTGTACGCAAGCCCAGTGAAAACACATGTTACTCTTTGGCCAACACCTTAGACACTGGCAAAAAACTGAGGTGCTCCCGGGTGGGAGGGGCTTATATAGGGGAGGGTACTTCTGGTTTGGAATTGGCCAGTGCCAACACCTGAAGGTAATCTATATAACCCATTAGTAATGACTAAGTCGCTCTGTGTCCCGTGATGTACGAAAAAGAAAGCCTGTCTGCCAAACTCCACAGATGAAATAGCCCGTGTCCACCCTGTAGTGTCTCATAAACTGGGATGACCACGTTGTCGCTCTGCAGATGGTCTCAATGGATACATTTGCTCTGGTTGCCCATGAAGCAGAAACAAACCTGAAATTCTGGGGGTACCCTAATCCTTTCTTTTTAGAATATTCACTGGTCCTGAGGGAAAAGCTCAAGGTGGAGCTTATTACAGGTATGCTTCCATGGAGGCACCAGGAAAAAGTTTTGCCTATAGTTCTAATTTAAGTGCCACCCTTGACTTTAAAGAAGCACTGCTGAGAATACTGAGTATATGTAATGTTACAATGCACTGTCACATACTACCAGTATGCTTCAGAAGACAGCTAGAAACTATAGTAGTACTACCGGGACAATTGGAAACTGGGAAAATGCTCTATTAGGGTACTTGCACATAGTGCTGGTGTATGAACATCAGATTACTGAGAGAAAATTTCTGTGTAAAAATGTGAGGATGGGCTGTATAATAAATGTGTGTTTTCTCATGCATGTCCACATGCGTAAAAACTTTTTTTGGGTTGTGCATAAATTAATCCAAACAACAAAATCATATGCAGCACTTTACAATTATATACATCATCAACTTAATACTTATAAAGTGCAAACAACGTGAATGTAAAAAATGGCGTCCAGTGTAGCAGACTTAAAAACTCTGCACAATCAAGTGTCACTGTAAAAATGATTATCAGTCCAACTCTCAGGCCGCGTACACACGACCGGTTTTCCCTGCAAAAAACGACAAGAAAACTGCCGGGAGAGCTTTCTTGCCGAGAAAACAGGCTGTGTGTACGCGTGTTTCAGTTTTCTCGTCAAGAAAACTGCCCAGATTCCCTGACGAGAAAAAAGGCGGTCTTTTTTCTCGTCGAGAATCTCGTCTGCCTGTTTCGCCGAGAAACCCAAGCGTGTGTACACTTACCTGTCGCCGTGGAAACCCGTGCATGCTCTAAATGACTTTGACGCATGCGCGGTAGCTTCCTAAGCATAGGCATAGGGTGTAGCAAGATGGCGGCGACGGTATCGAATGTGACGAGCGCACGCTCGTCGTAGTCGATGGCGTCGCTGCGTTCGTGCCATTCAAAAGAACGGCGGTTCTTTTGAATTGTACGTGTGTACACTCGGCCGGGACAAGTTTCTTGTCAAGATTCTCGTCAGGAAAAACTATGTTTTTTTCCTGACGAGAATCTAGGTCGTGTGTACAAGGCTTGAGTGATGTTAAATGTGACACCCAACTTCATTAGTGTCACACTAGTGCTCCTGTGTGCCACCACTCCAACAGCCATTCACCAGAACTACCGTATATGCCTGTTTTATACAGGTGCATCTAAAAAAAAAAAAAATAGGATTTGTTTGTACTCACCGTAAAATCCTTTTCTGTCGTCCATGGACGGACACAGCCTTCTTAATTCTTGACATATGTTCCTGTTCATAGGAGAGGACTAGGCAGACATGTTAGATATTTAAATACATGTTACTTTAACGGCGTTGAACAGCCCCGCCCAGGGGGCGGTCCCTCCAGACATAACCCTCCGCCCTGCAGTTAGCAGCTCAGTTCGTAACAAGCAGTACAAACCTTCAAGGAGGGGTGGGTGCTGTGTCCGTCCATGAACGACAGAGAAAAGGATTTTACGGTGAGAACAAAAAAAAATCCTATTTTCTCTTTTCGTCCATGGACGGACACAGCCTTCTTAATTCTTGACATATGGGACATCCCCAAGCAGTATCAAAAAAACTAGGGGTGGGAACAGTATCAAAAAACAACTAACTTCACCCCAAGCAAGCAGAGCTCCTCAACGAAGGAGTTACAACTTTAAACAGCCGCCTGCAAAACCTTGCAGCCGAAGGAAGCATCTGAAGATGCACTCACATCAACCTTGTAAAATTTTGAGAAAGTGCGCACGGACGACTAAGTCGCTGCCCTGCACTGCACACCTGTGAGAGAAAGACGCTTGATGGTGGAAAACCCAGGAAGCACTAATTGCCCTGGTTGAAAGCGCCGTGACAGGAAAGGAGGGGAGCCCGCCCCTTAAGGGCATAGGCCCGCACAACGGTCTTCCTGATCCACCGAGAAACTGTGGCCGACGAGACCGCTAGGCCCTTTTGTGGGCCAGACACAAACAGTGAATCAGACCTCCGTAACGGAGCCGTAGCAGACGGGTACACCCACAAGGCACGTACCACGTCTAAAGTATGGAGCGCAGTCTATTCGGGATGCGACGGCTGAGGACACAAGGATGGATACAATGTCCTCATTCAGGTGGAAGGCCGAAACCACCTTTGGAAAAAACGAAGGCTGCGGGCGTAGTACAGATTTATCCTTATGGAAGACCAAGTATGGTGACTTGCAAGACAAGGCCGCCAATTCAGAAACCCGTCTGACAGACGTAATGTGCCACTAGAAAGGCCACCTTCTGAGATAGTGTTAAGAGAGGAACCTCTCTGATGTTCTCAAAAGGAGGTTCTTGAAGAACCAAGAGCACCAGGTTCAAATCCCAAGGAGGGAGAGGTGGTCTAATTGGGGGAAGCACATGTCGAAACCCCCTGTACAAAAGGTACCCACCAGGGAAAGGGTCGCCAAAGGCTGTTGAAAGAAAACAGCCAAAGCTGAAACCTGACCCTTAATGGAGCTTAAGGCAAGTTTCTGATCCACTCCACGCTGTAAAAACAGCAGGACCCTGGAAACCGAATACGTCCGTGGACGCCACTCCATCTCTGCGCACATAGCGATGTATGCCTTCCAAGTGCGATGGTAGATCTTCCTGGAGGAAGATTTTAGTGCCCTCAGCATGGTCGAGATGACCGAATCTGAAAAACCTTGGTTCCTTAGTACCTGGCTTTCAATAGCCATGCTGTTAAAGCAGGATGAAGTATGGGACCTTGAGACAGAAGGTCCTCCCGCATTGGCAGTCGCCAGTGCATCCGCCACCAGGCGTACAAAGTCGGCGTACCAAGGACGCCGGGGCCAATCCAGAGCGATTAGGATCACCGAGATCCCCTCGGTCTGCACTCTGCAGAGCAGACGATGAAGCATCATCAGTGGAGGATAGCCAGAAATTAGCCAATACTGACCCCACGGGCGTCTGCCCAGGGATCTCTGGACCTGGCCATGAATCTTGACACCACGCGATTGAGATGAGAAGTCAGGAGGTCCACGACCGGCGTGCCTCACTTCCGGCAAAGGAGTTGAAACACCTCCAGATGCAATGACCAGTCCCCTTGGTCCAGCAACTGGCGACTGAAATAGTCCGCCAGTCAGAGTTCTACACCTTGAATGCAGACGGCCGATAGAGCCGGCACGCTTCTTCCCGCCCAGCACAGGATGTCCAGATGGTTGACATAAGCCACAGCCGTGGCGTTGTCCGACTGGATTCTGATCGGGCGCCCTTGTAGTCTCCTCGACCACGAGGAGAGACACAGCCTGATCGCCCGAAGTTCCAGAACATCGATCGGCAGATGGGATTCGTCCAGAGTCCAGTGACCTCGGGCCGACTGGACCTCCCAGACTTCCCCCCAACCTGTGAGGCTGGCGTCCAATAGAAAGGAAGGAAAAACTTCCTGGACTGAAGTGCCAGGAATGTCAGTCACCAAGTCAGAGGCCCTGACTAGGCGATTTACCTGAATCTGATGGATTGGAACAAATTCCCGTTGTCTCTGGATCGAGGGTAGAATTGGGCATACGGTACTGCCTCGAAGGAGGCCCAACTCACTGCAGCCTGAGGCGTCTGCAACTTCTCTGGAGAGAGAAAACTCTTGCCTCCGATGAGTACAGAAACCGCCCCAGGTATTCTAGGTGCTAAGTCTGCACTAGCACTGGCATCTGGATGTACAGCATCCACCCAAAGTCTTGGAGAGTCTGACTGACTATAGACACGTCCTCTAATTTAAATCTGGAAACAGGTTACAGAAGAAGACCATCTAAACCACCTACGAAGGCAATGCCGCGCTGCCTTAGCAAGG
The DNA here is from genome assembly GCA_029206835.1 of Rana muscosa. Lineage (NCBI taxonomy): Eukaryota > Metazoa > Chordata > Amphibia > Anura > Ranidae > Rana > Rana muscosa. The sequence goes on from CM055121.1 coordinate 507,037,792, forward strand.
CTAGAATCGGGGCGAGCACCCTGGTGAAACTCTTGGTGCTGACGCTAGGTCAAAAGGGAGAGCCACAAATTAATAGTGGTCCTCCCTGACCGCTAAGCGCAGGAACCATGGTGCCTGTCGCATATGGGGACATGCAAGCACGCGTCCCTGATGTCCAGGGACGCCCGAAGGTCCCCGGGATGGAGCAAACCGACTCCATCCTGAATATCCAAACCCCCAACAAGTCTTGAACTGCCCCATCAGGGCAGTCCGACGAGACGGTAGGAGAGGAAGATTTAATGCAAAGAAACCCTTTCGGTGAACAAGAAAGAAAAACTCGAGCTTGTACCCTGAAGAGACCACTTCGCAAACCCACTGGTCGAAAAACAGGAAGGCTACATAAAGGCATTGAGGGCCTTGAGGTCTAGGATTGGACGACTCTGTCCTCCTCTGGGACCTTGAACAGATTCAAGTAGAATCCTTGAAACCTGTTCTGCGGTAGTATGGGTATGACAACCCTGCATCAAAATATACCGCTTTTGTACAGGGAAGGCAGGTCCCGGCTCACGGGGCGGTCCTCTACTCTTAGTGGACTGAGGTAGAAGTATTCAGTTACCTCTTGTGACATTCTTAACAACGTCATCCAGTGAGGCACCAAAGAGCCTCCCACCTTTGAAAAGTAAATCTGTCAGAGCTTCCATAGAAGCTCGGTCACCGGACCAGTATATCAGCCCTCTCAAGTGGCGCAAGACCACCACGGACACAGAGGCCCTGGAGACTAAGAAGTCACCTACGTACACCAGACCCTGCACCTGCTGGTCGGCCAGTGTCACAACTTTTTGAGAGAGCTAATGCTCCTCCACTGTCTGGTACAAATGTTTTGTCCATTCAGTGAGTGTCAGAGACACCAAAGTCGCAGCCACTAACTAGCGCAACGCTGACCCCAGCATGGTGAACACGGTCCGAGTCACCGCTTCTGATCACCTATCAGTAGTGTCCTTAAAAGCAGGTGTTCCCCCTACCGGGATAGTGGTACCCCTGATATCAGGGGGTCAACTTCATGGGGAAAAAACCCTTTTTTTTTTAATGCTCTTGAAAGGGATAACGGACCGCCGTGCACCGGAGGGACCAAAATGGACCTCTGCGGCAGTCCCCATTCCTTATCTATGATCCATCAAAGAAATCAATTATAAGGAAAAACCTATATAGAGCGGGTTGGTTAGTGCGACCCAAAAAAGGACTGACACCTCAGTGGATGTCCCAGCAGTTACTACATTGATAAGTGCTGTTTGTACGAACACATTGTTTATACTGTGTATTATGCCGAAGGCGCGGACGTCATTGGAGTGTGGGAGGAAACCAGAGTACCCGGAGGAAACCCACGCAGACACAGAGTAATAATACATACACATACTGTGCATGTATTTAGTGTGTGTGTGTGTGTGTGTGTGTGTGTGTGTGTATAAACATATTGTGTATGTTTATACTGTGTATTGCGCCAAGGGCGTGCATGTCTTTGGAGAGTGGGAGGAAACCGGAGTACCCGGAGGAAACCCACGCAGACATGAACATGCAAACTCCAGGCAGATAGCATCCTCTGACACCTCAGAACAGTGGTCCTGAGTCAAAGTCAGAGCATTCCCCAGGATATGGCGGGGGGAGGGGGCGCTTCATACCCCTCTAACACCCGCATCCAGGGCTGCAGACAAATTGTCCTAGTAACTGCAGGTGCAGGGGCACCTGTTGCTTCAGACTCCATTCTGACCCACGAACAGTCCATAGGGACCAAGTCAACACATTAGTAGAATACATACACATACTGTGTATGTATTAAGTGTATATGTATTAGTGTGTGTGTGTGTAAAAACATAATGTATGCTTTTACTGACAATTCACCCTCCTAACTGCGCTGACCAGGGGGGGGGGGTTACCCAGGGCCACACACCCAGCCAGAGACTGCGTAGCACCGCTGTCCGCTCTGCCTCACACACCTGAGGTAATCTGTGAGGCGATTAGCGCTATTCGCGCCATTCAGGATGCTTCCAGCGCTAGAGGCCAAGCCACACAGTGAAAAAAACATTCCGAAAATGGCCGCCGGGCTCCTCAGGGAAAAAAGGGCGCGCACTACAAGAAAATGGCCTCCCGCAATGGAGACCTGCGCCACAGCGCAGCTACAACAAAATGGCCGCCAATGGAATTTTTCAATACAGAAAAAAAACACTAGAAAATGGTGGCGGCGCTTCAAAAAATGGCGCCCGAGCACACTGAAGGTGGATGAGAAGGCCGCAGGAACGCCGAGCGGAGGCTACCAAAAAACACACCGCCCCCACAGAGAGCGGACCCCGACACCCCCCAACCGGGATACGGAGACCCCTACAGGTACACCCCGCCGAAGCAACAGGCCCCGCAATGGGGAGGCAGAAAGAGGGGGGACAGAGAGAGGGAGGGAAGGGAGGACATGGGACCCCCTAATGACCCTCCAGGAAAGCCCAGCTGTTCCAAACCGTCAAAACGGAAGGAACTGTACTTACCCGTCCCTGACAGACTAGAACCGAGTAGTACGGAGTAGCTGTCTGCCCTGTCCACTGTGAGTGAGACAGCAAGCAGCCCAGTCATATGTGAACACTGGAGCAGAAGCTCACCGGCCACTCCTGGAGCCATGGGGTATGTCGTGACAGACCCGACGCCTTATTTGCAAGGGAATGTACATGCTCGCTGGCCGGACTGGGAAGACTACAAGGATCTATATATCCAGCCTGTCGCCTAGCCGACTGTTGATATAAGAATCACAAAATAAAATAAAATTTAAATAAAATAAAATAAAAAAATTTCCTCAGGACTCTTGGGCCCAAAGGGAGCCACGTCCATCTCCTCTGCTAGGCAGAACAAAACTGAGCTGCTAACTGCAGGGCGGAGGGTTATGTCTGGAGGGACCGCCCCCTGGGCGGGGCTGTTCAACTCTGTTAAAGTAACATATCCAACATGTCTGCCTAGTCCTCTCCTATGAACAGGAACATAACCATATGTCAAGAATTAAGAAGGCTGTGTCCATCCATGGACGAAAAGAGAAAATAGAATATCCTCAAAAAGTTAATTTACTTCAGTAATTCAATTTAAAAAGGTGAAACTCATATAACATAGATTCATTACACACAAAGTGATATATTTTAAGCATTTTTGTCTTTTAATTTTGATAATTATGGCTTACAGCTAGTGAAAACCCAAATATCAGTATCTCAGAAAATTAGATTATTACATAAGACCAATAAAAAAGAAAAAAGGATTTTTAATACAGAAATGTTGGCTTACTAAAAAAGTATATCCATGTACAGTAAAGTAGGCACTCAATACTTGGTCGGGGCTCTATTTGCATAAATTACTGCATCAATGCGACATGGCATAGAGGTGATCAGCCTGTGGCACTGCTGAGGTGTTATGGAAGCCCAGGTGGCTTTTATAGCGGCCTTCAGCTCATCTGCATTGTTGGGTCTGGTGTCTCATCTTTCTCTTGACAATACCCCACAGATTGTCTATGGCATTTAGGTCAGGCGAGTTTGCTGGCCAATCAAGCACAGGGATACCATGATCATTAAACCAGATATGGGTACTTTTGGCAGTGTGGACAGGTGTCTAGTCCTGCTGGAAAATGAAATCAGCATCTCCATAAAGCTGGTCAGCAGAGGGAAGCATGAAGTGCTCTAGAATTTCCTGGTAGAGGGCTGCGCTGGCTTTCGACTTGATAAAACACAGTGGGACCAACACCAGCAGATGACATGGCTCCCCAAATCATCACTGACTGTGGAAACTTCACACTGGAGCTCATGCAATGTGGATTTTGTGCCTCTCCACTCTTCCTCCACACTCTAGGACCTGTATTTCCAAATTAAATGCAAAATTTACATTAATCCGGAAAGAGGACTTTGGACCACTGAGCATAAATTTGCTTGGCTACAGCACACTGAACAGCCAGCTTCTTTAGCAATGACCTTTTGTAAATTACCCTCCTTGTGGAAGGTGTCAATGACTGTCTTCTGGACAACTGTCAAGTCAGCAGTCTTCTCCATGATTGTGTAACCCAGTGGTTCTCAACCTCAGCTCTCAAGTACCCCCAACAGGCCATGTTTTGGGAACTTCCCTTAGATAAAATAGCTTTTATCAATACCATGTCATTGATATTGATTTAAAGCAGCTGTGCAAAGTAAAGGAAAACCTGAAAACATGCCCCGTTGGGAGTTCTTGAGGTTTAGAACCACTGGTGTAACCTACCAAACCAGGCTGGGAAAACATTTAAAAGGCTCAGGAAACTTTTACAGGTGTTTTGAGTTACCGTATTTATCGGCGTATAACACACATTTTTTTTCCCCTTAAAATCAGGAGAAAATCGTGGGTGCGTGTTATACGCCGAACGGCTGCCTCGGAGGGAACGAACTCCACCGAAATAGACAGAGCCAAGTGTACTGTGTACTCGGCTCCACTCGAAGTCACACCTCCCGCCATTGGACCGGTGTTATGTCCATTATAGGAGCCGGGCCAAAGGGCGGGCCTGCGAGACGAGACGAGACGAGAGAAGCAAAGTACACAGGACATCCGGCTCTGTGTATCTTGGCGGCGCTCGTTCCCTCAAGGCTGCAAATTGACACTGGATGGGGGCAAGGCAGCAGATGGATGGTGGCAAGGCTGCATATGAATGGCGGCAAGGCTGCAGATGGACACTGATCATTCTGCAATGATGGGCAAGGCTGCAGATGGACACTGAAAAGGCTGCATTGATGGGCATTTAAAGTGGTTGTAAACCCACTTAGACAACTTGCACCTACAGGTAAGCCTAGATTAAGACTTACCTGTAGGTGCAAGAAATATCTCCTTAATCTACACGGTTAAGGAGATATTTGCTATAAACACAGCACCGATGACGTCACACGCATGCGCACTAGTGGGCTGGCATCATTGCCGGTTTTCTGAATGGGATCTTGCCGGCCCGAGCGCGCATAAATGACATCATCGCCGCTCCGGCCAATCACAGCGCCGGAGCAGTGATACACTGATGGCACATCGAGGCAAGATGGCGGCGGCAGGGAACGAGGAGCAGTTCGGGGGCTTCGATCTCAGGTAAGTCATTCATAATGAGCTAGTATGCTATGCATACTAGCTCATTATGCTTTTCTTTTGCAGGGTTTTTTTTTCTCTTTTAAAACATGGGTTTACTTCCTCTTTAAAAATGTAAGTTTTTTCCTTAAACTTCCCTCTTAAAATTAGGGTGCGTGTTATACGCCGATAAATATGGTAATTAGCTGATTACAGTGTGACACCATGAGGATACAATATTGAACTTTTTCACAATATTCAAATTTTCTGAGATACTGGGTTTTCACTAGCCATAGTCATCAAAATTAAAAAGAAAGAAATGCTTGAAATATATCCCTCTGTGTGTAATGAATCAATAGAATATACGAGTTTCACTTTTTGAATTGAATTACTGAAATAAATTAAGTATTTCATTATATTCAAATTTTTTGAGACGCACCTGTATAAGAACAGGGAATTCATAGGATTGAGAAACCATTAATTTGAGCCCTTAATTCTATTCACAGGAATGTGCTCTCTCCTCCACACACATTCTATAAAGATATAAAGGGGACAAAATTGTGTAATGTCATAAAAATAGGATTTCTTACTCACCGTAAAATCCTTTTCTCTGAGTTCATGGACCGACACAGCTTCTCTATTGACAAAGTGGGTATTATCCATTAATTAGGAGTGACTAGGCAGAAAACTTGTAAAAGGTGTTGTACCACACCTTCTACAGCACCGCCCAGGGGGCGGACCCTCTGGGTATAATCCCTCTCTCTGCACCTCGCAGATCAGTTTGTCAAAAGCAGTACAAACTTAAAAGGAGGGGTGGGTGCTGTGTCGGTCCATGAACTCAGAGAAAAGGATTTTACGGTGAGTGAAAAATCCTATTTACTCTTTCGTTCATGGACTGACACAGCTTCTCTATTGACAAAGTGGGACATCCCAAAGCAGTGTCAGAGAAAAAAAAACGAGGGGTGGTAGCAGCATTAAAAACTTCACCCCAAACAGAGCTCTTCCAAGGAGGAGTTGCAACTCTAAACGGCCGCCTGCAATATCTTGCGGCCAAAGGAAGCATCCGAAGTTGCACACACCTTAACTTGTAAAGTTTAGTGAAAGTGTGAACGGACGAGCAGGTCGCCACCTTACACACCTGGTGAAAACAGACGCTTCATGCTCGGACAGCGTCCAAAATATACAACGTTGTTTCCTTAGGATTCGACGAATGAGGACACAAAGATGGCAGTACAACGTCTTCCTTGATGGAAGTTCAAAAGACCTTAGGAAGAAGGCTGCGGACGCATCACCACCTATCCTTGTGGAAGATCAGATCAGGAGCCCTGCCTGACAAGGCTGCTGGCTCAGAAAACCGTTTTACTGACGTAACACCAAGAGGCATCTATTGCCCTGGTTGAATGCGTCGGAATGGAGGCGCCTGACCCTTCATGGCGTAAGCCTGATCAAAATCTGTCGGATGCACCTAGAATGGTGGCCGACGAGACCGCTGGGCCCTACTGGGGGCCAGCCACTGAAAAATAAACAGTGAGCCTGGATTCTGGAACAGAGCAGTACCAGACAAGAATTCTCTCAGAGTTTGGACCACGTCCAAGAATGCAGCGTCGTCTCCTTAGGATTCGACGTATGAGGACACAAGGATGGCAGTACAATGTCTTCCTTGAGATGGAAAGTCGAACAAGACTTCTACTTATCCTTGTGAAAGATCAGATAGGGAGGCTTGCATGACAAGTCTGCCCGCTCAGAAACCAATCTTAGCTGGCGTTAACAGCCACCAAGAGGACCACTTTCTAAAAATAAAAAAAAAGTGTCACTAAGGGAATCTCATGTTCTAAAACAGTGGTTTCTGAGACACTTAGAGGCCATGCCGTCGAAGCCATAGCCTGCAAGCAGGATGGCATATGGGACCCTGCACCAGGAGATCCTCTCGTAGAGGGAGACGCCAAAGGGACGTCTGCTACACAAGCCCCACGGAGGTAGTGGAGGGTGGGCCGGAGGGGCCGCCTGCCGAACCCACTGTACAAACGTTCTCACTAGAGAGTGAGCCACCAGGGGTCGTTGAAAGGACAGCCAGGGCAGATACCTGCCCCCTAATTGTACTTAACAGTAGAATTTTTGGCCCGTTCCCTGCTGAGAACAGCAGGACTCTGGAACCAAATAAGTACGCGGATGCCACCTCATTTCCTCACAAATGGATGTGTAGGTCTTCCAAGTGCAACAGTAAATCTTCCTAGGGGATGATTTCCGAGCACTCCTCATGGTAGATCTCACTGAGTCTGACAGGTCCCGGTCTCTTAGAACCTGGCTCTCAAGACAGTGACTGTAAAACAGGATGGCGTCTGGACCTTGCAACAACAGGTGCTTCCTTAGCGGTAGCTGGCAAAAGGCATCTGCTACCAGACACACTAGATCAGCGTACCAAGGACGCCAAAGCCAATTCAGAGCAATTGGGACCATTGTAATCCTCTCTGTTTTCAATCTGTGAAGCAGATGAGGAAGGAGTTTCCGAGGAGGAAGCCATAGATTAGTCGGTACTGACTCCACAGTGCCATCAACGCATCTGTCGTGTTTGCCCATGGGTCACTTGACCTGGCCACAACCTCAATACCTTCCGATTGAATCGAGAAGTCAGGAGATATACGACTGGCGCGTTTCCCCTCTGGTAAGGGAGCCCCTTAGGAGGTGAGCGACCTCCGATGCTGCAGCAGAGTTGCTTGCTCCTCCTTGATGATTGACATACGCCACAACTGTGGTGTTTGTCTGACTGGATTCTGACTGGACACTCTTGTAGCCTCTGAGACCATGTGGAAAGGCAAAGCCAGATCCCCCGACTTTCAGGCCAATGATCTGTAATGGAATTCCTCCGGAGTCCAGCGACCCAGGTTGACTAAGCTCTTCAGACTCCTCTGCAACTGGGAAGACAGGCGTCCACTATCCAGTAAAAGGAAGGAACAACTTCCCAGACAGAATGCCGGTGAAGTCGGCCACCAACTAGGGAAGCCCTGTTAGGTGGCTCACCCGGATCTGATAATCTAGGGCAGTGTTTCTCAACTCCAGTCCTCAAGGCGCCCCAACAGGTCATGTTTTCAGGATTTCCCTCAGATAAAACAGCTGTGGGAATTACTAAAGCAGTTAAACTGATCAAATCACCTGTGCAAAACAATGGAGAGCCTGAAAACAGGACCTGTTGGGGCGCCTTGAGGACTGGAGTTGAGAAACACTGATCTAGGGATGAAGGGCACTTGACCCTTCAGGACAGAGTTACCCTCTGTAACACTCGCGTGTGAAATAGTGCCTATGGTACCGCCTAGAAGAAGGCCTCCTTAAGGCTCAGGTCTCGCCTACAAAGGTGGCATGACAACCCCTCCTTGGGATGTCAACTGCCGCACCGCAACCCGACGGGTCTGCAACTTTCCCCTGGGGGAAAAAAAACGTACGCCTCTGAGGAGTCCAGAATCAACCCTAGATATACTAGGATTTGGGACAGTACCAATACTGACTTCTGAGTGTTCAGCACCCAACCAAGTATCGGAGGGTCTGACAGGTTATAGACCCGCTCACTTCTAAATTTAAGTTTGAAGTGACCCTCAGAAGATAATCTTCCAAGTTGCCCATGATTGCGATGCCACGCTATTTTAGTAGGGCCAGAATCGTGGCAAGCACCTTGGTGAACACCCTTGGTGCTGATGCCAGGCCAAGGGGAGAGCCACCATTGGTAGTGGTCTTCCCCGGCTGCCAACGCAGACATCTCTGATGCCTGGTGCATCTGGAGACATGCAGCATGCGTCCTTGATGATCAAGGATGCCTGAAAATCCCCTGGATGGAGGGCAGCAACAACAGAGCGAGCCAACTCCTTTCCGGAATCTTTGTACTCTTACAAAGCAGTTGAGGGTCCTGATATCCAAGACAGGACGAACCCCCTCCAGTACTACGAACAGATTTGAGTAGAACCCCTAAACCCGTTCCTGTACTTAGACAGGAAGGTTTACCCTGCGTATCAGCAGGTTTTGTACCGCCCCATGTAGGGCTTCCCGACAAGTCGGCAGAAGCTGGCGGTTAAGAGGGAATTATCTGTTCGGTGGGCAAGCCAGGTTGGGCTTGCAAACCCAGGGACGCTTTTGTCCCTCAGCAGGCGCTTTATTCGGCCTGGGGTTGTTTACTTGCCACACTAGGCGGATGAAGGGACCGCTTGTATGCGGTGAAGGAGGGCCCTAGCCTATGGCATGGCTCCTTACCCTTATATTGATTGCCGAAGCAATGTGCTCTTACCTCCTGTGGCATCCTAAATGATGTCATCCAGTGAGGCCCCAAAAGTCTGTCACCCTAAAAGGGCAGATCCAACAGGGCCTTCTTGGAATATTGGTCCGCAGACCAGCACCTTAGTCAGATCAGGTGGCGTAGCGCCACCACATAAACTGATGCTCAAGACAGCAAGGGGATAGTATCCATGTCGGACTTGCAGACAGACTCAAGGCCCTGTACCAACTGGTCGGCCAGAGCTACCTCGTACGGAGGAGCCTCCCGTGCTTTTAACCCTTGGAGTAGGTACCTTGCCTACTCAGTAAGTGTCTGAAACATCAGACAAACCCCAGCCAATGCTGGACGTACATCTGAGCCCCCCACTGTGTATAGGTAGCGAGTGTCCCTGAAGACAGGAGCCCCCTCAACTGGAATCATGGTAACTTGTTAGGTCTGGAAACAGGGGGGGTCCACTATCGGGGGAGAGGTCCATCTTTTCAGGAACTCTCCTCAAGGGGTACTGTACCGCCCAAAAAAAAAAAAAAGACTTTTTTTAGGGCTGAAAAAGGAAAAAACCTCAGTGGGTTTTCCCACTTCTTGTACAAGAGCTTATTAATATAAGACACACAAGGAACACCTTAGCAGTGCGGGCTGGCTTTAGGGAACCCAAAAAGGGGACCGGTCTCTCTGCTGCCTCTGCAGAATTCTCTATTCTTAGGCCTCGTACACACGACCGATTTTCTCGGCAAGAACCAGCAAGAAACTTGCTGGCAGAGAGGTCTTGCCGAGTAAATCGGTCGTGTGTATGCGGCTATCGGGTTTCTCGTCGAGAAAACCGACAAGTAACCTCGACGAGAAAATAGAGAACCTGCTCTCTATTTTCTCGTCGAAATTCTCCTCGGCATGTTTCTCGATGAGCAAAGTGAGTGTGTGTACACACTTACCTGTCCTCCCGGAAGCCCGCGCATGTTCGAAATGAATTCGACGCATGCGCGGTAGCTTCCTAGGCATACGTACGGTATACCAAGATGGCGGCGACGCCATCGAATGTGACGAGCGCATGCTCGTCGTAGTCGATGACGTCACCGCGTACGCTCCATTCAAAGAACCGCGGGTTCTTTGAAACGAGCGTGTGTACACTCGGCCGGGACAAGTTTCTTGTCCAAGAATCTCGTCGAAAAAAACATGTTTTTTTCAACGAGAATCTCGGCCGTGTGTACGAGGCCTTAGCGTACTCCACACTGCAGTAATAGGTCAGATACCAAAGCCTTTTTGCGTGCTGACCTGGACTTGGAGCATTCTCACTGTCTGACAGGTCATGGTCTGCAGTCTCTGGTGCATCATAATCCGGGTCATGAGCCATAGCTGGACCTGGTTCTGCATCAGAATTATCCCCAGAAGATTGCAGGGGACGGGGGCGTTTACTACCCCCTGTATTACCGTATGCTGCTTCCACCCTGGCAGCAAAAGCCTCTAGGATTGCTGACATAGCGCCCATGGACACATCAGGGGCACCAGCTGCTAAATCTGGTGTTTCAGGGGAAAAAACATCTGGCTCAGATGCCATGCTGACCACGCGCTGACACCCACAGGGCTCCAGGCAAGATATCAATAGACCACCCTCCTAGCTGATCAGAGATGCTGGGTCACCCAGAGGACTCACCACCCTTGGATTGGTACCGCTATGCTGCCGTGTGCTGCGCCTGTGATGCTATCCCACCACTGCTGTGACAGTCTGATAGTTTATCAGCGTTTCCTGTGTAAATCTTTGCGACAGTGTAATGCACCCTAGAGGCCGGAGACTATCGCAAAATGGCCGCCAAGTGGCTGTATGGAAACATGTGGGCTCCAAGAAAAGGGGCGCCGAGCCGAATATAGAGGCAAAAGCGGCTGCGGACCCCAAAAAGATGGCCGCCGAGCGGCGGTAAACACATACAGCGTGAATCCTAGGAAACACGGCCGCCGAACAGTCGATAGAGGCCAAGCAGGTGCGGACCACAAGAAAATGGCCGCCAAGCGGCGATATATACCTATAGGCGCAAAACTACAAGAAATTGGCCGCCGGGCAGTCACTAGAGGCCGAAACAGGCATAGACCACAGCAAAATGGCCGCCGACAGCATGGAAGGGGAAGAAGCACACACACAGGTAAGCAGAAAATACATCTTTTAAATGACAGTTACAGCCAGCCCCGCACCAGATGGAACCTCCTAGGTGACCCCCAGCACCCTGCAACCTTAGCTCAGAGCCCAGGGAGGAGGGAAGGCAGGGAGAGAAGACAGAAAAGGGGCCACAACCACTTACTTGATCTCTCCAGGAATGTCCAGCCAAGTCACCCTGCCGAAGCAGGGGAGCTACTTACCTATCCTGCATGTCTCATGCTGGAAGACATTCCAAAACAGATCATCATCCGCCCACGGAAGGTGACTGTCGGCCAGGCATGCTGTGATTGAACCCTAAGGAGCGATCATATGTATGCCCTGGAGCGCGACACTCACTGAACATGCTGCTGCGACTCGGCCGTAAGGTCAGCCAAAGCTGAGTGGTCCGATGCAAGCCTTGGAGCGAAAGTTTACCGGTCAGGCTACTGCGACTCGGCCGTAAGATGAGCCGAAGCTGAGTGGTCCGATGCAGGTCCTGGAGTTCAAGCTCACCGGCCACCCGTAAAGCGACGGGAATGTCGTAGGAAACCCAGCGCGTTGCTAGGGTCGGCACACGCTCGATGGCCGAAACTGGGGAGACAACAAGGATCGAGGATCCAGCCTGTCACCCAGTCGGCAGTTGATCGAAGATCGCAGGAAACAAACAAAAAAACTAGCGTAGAAAAAAAATATTTTTTCCCCTGGACCAACATGGGCCCGAAGGGAGCCATGTCCTACTCCTTGCTAGACAGAAAAAAACTGATCTGCGAGGTGCAGAGAGAGGGATTATACCCAGAGGGTCCGCCCCCTGGGCGGTGCTGTAGAAGGTGTGATGCAACACTTTCTACAAGTTTTCTGCCTAGTCACTCCTAACTAACAGATAATACCCACTTTGTCAATAGAGAAGCTGTGTCGGTCCATGAACGAAAGAGTGAACAGATCTCTTTATTAAATAGAAAACCACTTGAAGTTGACAATATCCATGGCATCAAATATAACTGCCTTCCGGTGTTACTGTTAGGCTAGAACACGTGCACACCTTCAAGAGTATGAACCAAGCTGCTCTGTGTCTCAGCATCTCATCCAAAAAGTCCAGGTAGACAGCTCACTTCCTGTCACTAAGCCACACCCCAACGTGTTTCATCATAGGAGACTTTGTCAAGGGGATTCCTTTACATCTTCTAGGAATATGTGTCGAGGAGAGAGCACATTTCCGATTAATATTTCCAAACAACTGCTGGTTAGGAGGGTCATCAGTAAAGATATTACTTTCAGTGTCCCCCAATGAATGAGAGAAGAAATGACTGTTGCCACAGTATAAAGAAAAAGGGTAAGAACGTGTAAAAAAATAAAAAATAAAATAATATCAAAACATTTAACCAGCAGAAACCAGTTTAATTAATGAAAAAGGTGAAAGATTGCGCTAGAAATCGTCTGATATAGGTACTGAACAAACTATTGGACAGATAAAAGCATTATTAAAAATACGTCATTGAAATTATATCATAAAACAATCCCATTTTATGATATAATTTCAATGGCGTATTTTTAATAATGCAATGGAAGTAGTCCAATAGTCTACTTCCTGATGATGGCTTTGTGATTAGCCGAAACGTTGAGGTAATATCGCGTTACTTCCGCCCAATCGAACATACCCGGGAATCGTGCACCAGGAGGCCAACACAGGGGCTTATCCGTTCAGGTCCGATTACCCTTTATTTAATCGCCTGCTATACATGCCAGGTGTCAGGACTATCAGGCACTCAGCAATGTAAGTGTAACTTTTTTTTACCTTTGTGGAACTAATACATTTTTTAAAAACGGCATTGTGCAATGAGACTCTCTTCTTGCTCTCATCATCCCTATCCATCCTTATGAGGCACATCTCAACTTCAAAGACTTCATCCTAAAGATTCAGTGTATCCCCACATGCTTACAAGACCACACTAGCGATAGATGTACACTCACCCCTGGGTGTGGACCACCTATGTGGGGCACCCAGTCTGAGCACCAATCCATAGGAGACATCTATTGAGCACCATATGGGATTGTTTTAGGATATAATTTCAATGACGTATTTTTAATAATGCATTTATCTGTCCAATACCTATATCAGACTATTTCTGGCGCAATCTTTCACCTTTTTCATATGTTATTGCTTTGTTGGCACTTAGCAAGTCTATTTTGCAGCTAATATTTGTTATTATATACATATCTATATCCATAGGCGCTCTTAGGTTTATACATTCAGTTTAATTAATCAATTTTATTTTGCTGGCTTGATTTTTGGTTAGTACAGTGGAAGCTCGGAAGTGGTTGTAAAGGCTCAAGGTTTTTTTACCTTCTTGCATTCTATGCATGAAAGTAAAAATCCTTCTGTGTTCAGCAGCTCCCCAATACTTACCTTAAACCTATCTCAATTCAACGATGTGCACAAAAGCAGACGCTCTCCCAGGTCTCTCCTCCTCATTGATTGAGACAGCAACAGGTGCCATTGGCTCCCGCACCAGACCTAAGAAGAGGAGGATTGGGGCTGCTCTGTGCAAAAACCACTGCACAGAGCAGGTATGACATGTTTCTTATTTTTTAGAAAAAAAATGCCTTTAATACTACTTTAATTGATAAGAATAAACTATTAACACTTCTATTTCTAAAAAGTGTTCCCAATTTACAGCATTTTTTCCACACATGCCTAAAACGTTTGCACAGTAGTGTATATACCAACTGTGAATGAGCAATATACTTACACACGTTTACAGGAATTCTGTATAGTATTAATATGTATATATTTTTTTACAGAGTAATGGAAAATGAAACTCAATATCATCCTGGAACAAAGGACCCAGTGCTGATTTTATTGGTCAATCACGCTTTTAAATCATTATTATAGGATTATACTGGCGATTTGAGATATAGAAGCTTGCAACTAATTGATGATTTAATCCACAAAGACTTGTTAGGGTTTAAAGCTGCAAAGTTCTTGTTGATAAATATCTAAAACCTGTCTGCAATAATACAGCACTCAGACTCTATCCAATTCTGTTGAAAGAGCAAGAATTTGCATCCCTCAAGTTTTTTCTTGGGTGCACCCAGAAAGGACTGAGGAACTGCTATCAAGCAAATCTTAATTACCAAATAGACTGATCATCTCCAGAGTGCCCTGTTTGTGATCAAAATTTGATAAGTGGTTCACTCATACTTGCCAATGTTGTTGTTTATTACTTTTAGTTTTTCCCTACACAAAACTGATTTTTTTAGGCTTTTGGTTGACTTATTTCGTGTTTTTATATAATTTTTATTTTTGGTGTCCAACTACCCGAGTTCCCACCCTGAAGCAGAGTTCTGTTCTGTCCCGGCTTCTTCACTACTGGTCAATGAAGCAGCACAAAACAGTGATAGGAAAATAGTGTGGTATGAAAGAAAAAGCCATAGCTACACTCCAGGAATTAATATTACATTAGTTAAAAATCCTAGGTTTTTAGCTTAGGAAGATATAAGGTGGTGTATGCAGGCATCCATTGTCTCTTAGAATGACCATGAAGATATACAATATATTACTCATAAGGAAAGGTTAGATTTTTAAGGGCAATTCCAAGTAGAACTGTAACTTTCTAATTCTGAATAGATGGCAGAATGATGAATCACTGACCAGCTTTACATATACTGTATGTGCCAGGAAACCAGTTGCAAAGATCTCAGCACCCGATTTCCCAACCAACCAGTTGCTGTGGCAAATGTAGAAAGGTCTACCTCTCCCTCTTGGAAATCTTTTCCAAGGAGTAAAACTGCAGCAGACATATCCCAAAAAGCAAACAAACAATGGAAATTCTTACCCCTGCAGTCCAATGACTCATGGATATAAAAATAGCAGTTGGCAATTCAATTCACAATTAGAGAGATAGAGATATATATCTATCCACACATATATACATACATACACACACACACAAATAGTGTGTTATAAGGTAGTACTGCACTAAGAAAATAATGTCACACCAAAATAAACTTTCATATATAATCCACAGTGCTTGATTACAGCCCTTTCAGAGACAACAGAGGAGAGCTGGAGAGTTCATGTAACCCTGAGGGGGAAGAAGCGGTTGTTGGACCTTGTGGTTATAGGTCCTTTTCATAAGGGGAGAGCACACCTTGGGTAAAAGTGGAGCACAGAGTGTTTTCAAATATTATAAAGGTGAAGAAAACTTTATGGGAAGTGGAAGAGTGATCACAAAAAGATGATTATAAAGGACTGTGTAATTTATTGTGTGTGTAAATCACATTGAAAGAACTGAAATCAAGCACAGTTAATTATACATGAAAATTTATTTTGGTGTGACATTGTTTTCTTAGAAGTGTAGGTTATAGGGTAGTGCTGCACTATTTGTATAATTCGATTTTTTTTGTTTTGTAGTGTGCGTATCAAATTGTGGTGCTGGGAGGTTTTATAAATTAGCACATAATAGCAGCACAGGAAAAATATTTAAATGTGTATATCACACACATACTGTGTATACACATATACACACACACACACACACACAAATATATATATATATATATATATATATATATATATATAACCAAAATATTGGCACTTGAGCCATATGGAGTCTAAAAGCCAGTAAATATGACCTTGGACTTCATTTCTTTAAAGGGACTCTTTTTACAAGATTAAAAGGCCTGCCTATATAGAAAATGGTTAATACTCTGGTGTCCCATCACACTCCAGTGCTCATGAGGAGCTATGGTGACTGAATTTATTTCCAACATCTGACATACTTTTTGGTTTATTGGATTCCGGGTTCTTCATGGTTTCTCGATCTGCTGGTCCCAAAGTCAGTTAGAGCCGAGTCACATTAACCTATTCACATAACATTCCATTAGGGGCATATTTTTATTGTATGTAGGGCCATGGAACAGAAACTCAGTTGGAGCTGTGTATTTAACTTTACATCATAGATTCCACTTTGTAACTTTGGGTATGGATTAAGACATAAAGAAGCAGCAGCAAATTTAAACCATCAGCTTTTTTTCACTTTGGTTTACAAGGTAAGGCAAGAAAAATGCTGCAATGCCATCATTAGGGAGCACATTCAGAAAGTCCTGAAGGTCAAGTTCCATGGATATAATTTCCAAAGTGTCTAAAACAAGATGAGTATGGAAGAGATAAAGAAAGAACATATTAGACAGGGGGGTTCTTTTATCAGTTCAAGAGGTCCAACAATATACAATATGTTACAATTAGCCCAGGTTCACACTAACAGTAGGATTGAAATCGTGCGAGTTCAGCTGAAATCGCACAATTTCATTCCCAACTTTGAGGGCGACTTCCGAGACATCTGAGCGGGATGCTGGACAGATGTCTATACAAATCACACCCCGAAGTCACTAAACGTAGTACAGAAACTACTTTTGGGAATCGCTGCGGCGTCGCAACGATTCGGATGGTGCCATTGCCGGCAATAGCCGTGTCAAATTGCATGCCAAATCACTGCAATTTGAACCTAGGCTTAACAATATTTGTAAAACAAGGAGCACAAACAAGTATGCCCTAAATAATTTTAAGTATTAAATATACATACATATCAAAGACAACAGATAGCTGCCCATCAACAGGATTGGAGCGTGAGTTTACACTATTGTGTCTATTTACACTAATTTAAAAGGTTTGTGTTCCATCACTTCACCTTATGTGCTGCAGATTTTCCTAGGACTTGTTTGATTTTTATTATTGCCCATTTCTCATCTGGGGCAATTTCTTCCTGCTGTCTGTCTCTGTGTCCAAGGCAGGAATCAAGGGGAAATCTCCAAAGAAGGGAAGCAATATATAAAAACGTGTTTCTTAGTGAGATTAGGGAAGAGTAAAGACCATGCTCACTTTGTATTGCTATGTGACTCTATAGGAGAGTTCCCCCTCATTTCCTGTAGCAGTAACAATGCTGTCATTAGGACAGATGAAATCTTCTGTCATGACTTTAGTAAGTACTGAAACCCAACAGCGGATCTAACCCTTGCCCTACTCTATTAAAAATAAAAAAATGAGTCTGGAGTTAAACTGTAAGTCAATAGGTGTCATGCACTCTCACCTTTTAAAGCTGAAATAAATATGTCATTAGTGTTCTCATTTTCTCGAATTCGAGTACACAGTTCAGGCAGTAGCTTGTTCCACCAGAGTGCCTGTACCAATAAAAACAAAAATTAGGAATGAATTCCAACACCTGCAGGAAATCTACACATATTGTAAAATGATTTTAGAGCTTCAAATCTAGCAATGTACCAATAAACACATTTTGATTCAATAACTGATTATGTATTACTGTATGATTGAAAGGACAGTTTAAAAAATTCAGACAGAATAATTTTTTTTGCTTAATAACCATATTTACGGTTCATGGCAGGCTTGCATATGAAAGCCTAGATCTGCTCTATCTTCACAATATAAGTGTTAGGACAATTATGTGTGCTCTATCTTTTGCCTGATAAGAACCTGGACCATCATGTGAGCCCAGTAGAAAAAACGCAGAAGGAGGTGTGTATGCTTCCGTTCCCCAAGCAAACTAACTACCAAATGGAGTGCTTCTATGTGACATGTTGGCTACATTTAGCACATCGTGTATACAATAGAACGAGGGTGGGTGATGAATGATGGTAGCAATGTAGCACATTAGGAGGCAGAAGCTTTTGTTGGGGATCTAATGCTCCCGCGGAAACCAAATGGTCACAGGGCGGGCCCTATAGAAACGTCATGACAGTGCACCTTTGAAAGTGCACATGTGCTGATGACGTTAGTGCAAGCATATATAACAAATGTGAAAAGTGTAAGAATACTGCGCTGTGTAAGAAAAATTTAGAAAATGGTGTGATAACTTAATATCTGTGCAGCAACCAAAAAATGTGGGACACACACACACACAAATAACAGATATATAAAAGAACTAAGGTTGCGCAACTAAATACAAATACAAAAAACCAAAAATGTTCTGAAAACACAATATGATAATAACTGTATAAAACGTGAATAAACAATATAAATGATGGAGTAAAAATATTGCTCTATACGTCTCTGGGTAATGGATGGTACTTGAACTGTATTCCTTAATATTGGCATGCAAAAAAGGATTCAGAGATAGTCCATAAATAACAAAAAGTCCCCAGAAAGAAACAGAAGATTCCAAGGCTCTTCAAAACTGCATAAGTGACTTCAAAACGTTGGAACACCATAGAAGGAGTGATGATATGATAGAAAAGGAATCCATCACCTTATCACTTTTAGGCTGCTTACCGGAAGTTCTGATCCCTGAAAGAGATCAGTCTGAATGGGTGGCTGTTATCCCCGCCAAGGGCTATAATTGGCTCTCCCTGTGCTCTCTGTTCCTCTAGGTTCCAATCTGTTAGTTCACCAGGCAGCTCCGTGGGTCACATTTAGGGTAAAAGAGAAAACCCCATAGCGTAATCCAGTATATAAAAAGCATTTATTATAAAAAATTGCACTTACAGTGTATTGTAGTAAAAACAGCGGTGGTTTAATGTGCGGCCGGCCGGCTCTCACTACCCGTCGCTTCCGGGATTCGTATCGTGGTGACGTCAGCACGCCGCTCCTCCCTACGTCGTTTCGACAAACCTGTCGTCATCCAGGGGCACGGGCGGCGTGCTGACCCACCACCATTTTATGTGCAATGAACAATAGCTAGGGAACGCCCAGAATCTAGTTCCCGGCGTCCCAGCTACGGCCGTCGCCATTTTGAAAATGGGCAAACTGCCCTTAGGTTACTAACCGTTTACCCTCGATCTCTCAGTCAGATTTCACTCCAACTAAGAGATACATAGGTCACGGCCGAAACCTCCTATCTAAACGAGTGAGCCCATAAAGTGAAATTGCTGTAGTACTATAAACATGACACACGAAATCCGCCCAAGTCTGAGCTCTCGGCATCTACATCCCACGATTCGCCATGTTTGTAGTGGGAAAGATGCCCTTACTACCAGTAATCTGGCTGGCCTCAATGATCTCGAGCATCTTTCCGAATGGTACACACTAAAGGGATCGATTTCTAAATAACTGAAACCCTAAACCTTGAAGAGTGCTTGCAAATCGCACCCACGCTCTTTTTGTATGTATCATGCAGGTGCAAACACATATGAATAAAAATACTGTATATACTTTGGACATACAAGGGTTCACTGCCTTATTCTACCTGTTAAATAGTGCGTCCGAAAATATATATAGATTAATGGCTCTATAAAAATTAATTCTATGTTGTTTAAAAACTATTTTGAGAACTATTATGTCACATGTAAGATAGATATATTATGATCGCCATCTAGTGGGCGAATTCAAGATTGCACTCACCAATTTAATGGTGAATGACAACCAATAACCGTCTACATATGAAATATATTACTGTTAAGGAGATGGAACTAAAAAAATGGAGCGGAGGGATTTTTTATAGAAAAATGATTGGGAATCAAATATTTAGATAAATTCAATCTATTAGATTCTTATAAATGGGTATATCTACCCCAAGAGATACTAAAGAGTGCCACCAAAGTACACTCTAACGTATCGGTGGAATGAATACTTTGTTAAAACCAACTAGTATGGAAAAAATTGGCTAACCCAATGTACATCTGCCAGGGCAAGTCTAGATAGGACACCATCACTGGACCTATATGCAAACAAGTCTCTGTATTGTGGGTCCTCTAACAATGACACCTGTGATGGAATAAAGATGTACCGAGAGCTCAGATCCAGTTCACATTATTAAACAAAAATGCCAATGACACCTAGCTGTTATCGATGAATGCATTAACATCAATGTCAATATTGAGCCCGTACGGGGTATAGCACCGGACCCTATGAATCCAGCTCCTTTCCATACGGGAAATTTCCCTGATTAGAGAACCCCCCCTCCAATGGGGACTGTACTTATCAATTCCTATAAAGGAAGTGCCCTCTGGGTTGCGCTGATGGTATAAGTCATAATGCTTGGATACAGAGTGGTACTGGAAGCCACTCTTAATGTTGGCTAAATGTTCTCCAAGCCTTACTTGCATGGTCCTTTTGGTTCTCCCTATATATTGCTTCCCACAAGGACATTGTAGGAGATATACCACGCCTGTGGAACTGCATGTGACGAAAGTTTCGATCTTATGGGTTTTTGAAGTGCTACTGGATACAAATACTTCCGTTTTTTTGGACCTAATTTTATTTATGGAGCACACCTGGCATCGACGGCATTGGTGGTACCCAGATAATTGTTGAAAAAAAGAAACTTTTTTAGGTGGAGGGTCAACCACATAGGGTGCCACTCTATCCCTTAGGGAGGGGGCACCCCTGAAGATCACTTGTGGGATTGTTGGGAGGAAAGTGTTAATGATACGATCATTCCCTAGAAGGTGCCAGTGTTTCCTGATAATTCTTTTTATCATGTAATGTTGCGTAGAGTATGTCGTAATGAATGGTATGCACAATTGCTGCGACTTCTTCTTTTTTTGGGCCAGTTGCTAATAGGGATGATCTTTCTATGTCTCCAACTTCTTTCAGAGTATCTTCCAAGGTTTTCTGATCATATCCCTTTTCTAATAGTCTATCTTTCAAGATGCTGGCCTGCAAGAAATAAACAGCCTTATCCGAACAGTTTCTCCGCATGCGAACAAATTGGCTTTTTGGCACTGACTTTAGCCATGAATCCTTGTGACAACTGTCACTCGGTATGTAAGCATTGCGGTCAGTTTGTTTAAAGTACGACATCGTTTTGAAACCCACTTCACTCTTGATGATTGTGAGGTCCAAAAAATTGATTCGTGTTTGGCTGGCTTCATAAATGAAGCGTATGCCTCTATCGTTCTGATTGATCTCTAGAAAGAAGGCTTCCAGCTCCAAAACAGTGCCGTCCCAAAGGAGGAGGACGTCATCTATATACCTAGCCCAAAACTTAAGGTGTGGGTTTAGGTCTTTAAAGATGACGTCCTCCTCCCATTTGGCCATAAAAAGATTGGCCAAACTGGGGGCGTATTTAGCCCCCATGGCTACCCCCCGTTCCTGCTTATAAAAGTTGTGGCTGAACCAAAAGTAGTTATGTTTTGCCGCATAATCTAGAAGCTCCATAATGAACGCTTGTTGTTCCTCCGTTGTTGTTGAATGGAGGTTGAGGTAATATTTAACAGCCGATAGCCCCAAAGAATGGGGAATTATAGTATACAATGATGTCACATCAGCTGTGACCATCAACATGCGTTCACTAGGATGTTGATCTGCTAATAAATTGATTACGTGTCTCGTATCTTTCAGGTACGACGGCATTTTCAACACTAAAGGTTGGAGGAAAAAGTCAATGTACTTGCCCACCCGGGACGTAACAGAATCAATTCCGCTGACTATCGGACGTCCCGGGGGGCAAGTCAGACTTTTGTGTATTTTCGGCAAGCAGTACAGGATAGGCACCCGTGGTGCCTTGGGAACCAAAAACAACTGTTCTTTTTCACTCAGAATCCCCAATTGTGCACCCTTTTTTACCAAATCCTCCAAGGTTTTTTTATATTTGAGGATTGGATTTCCAACTAAAAGGGTATAGGTCTCCTGATCTCCAACTATCCTGGATAGTTCCTGCAGATAATCGTCCCTATCCAGGATCACTATCCCCCCCCCTTTGTCTGCTGGGCGTATAACCAGTTGTTTATTGTTACACAAGGTATCTAAGCCCTGCTCCAAATTCTTTTCCATTTTTTTATTAGTGGTTTTAACCAATTCTAGATCCCGCAACACCACATCACGAAATACCCTCAATGATGGTGCTAAGGTACCTGAAGGGTTAAAGGTGGAAGCATTGGACAATCCTGTGTATTGATAATTATTCAACGTTATTCCCCCCTGACGCATTGGAATACTGGCAAAATGTCGTTTAATGTTAATTCTCCTCACGTACTTGTGTACGTCCATATAGGTTTCGAATTTATTGAGTTTTCGAGGAGGAGCAAATTTTAAGCCCTTATTCAAAAGGGCTGTCTCGGATTCCGTCAGGGTTTGGGAACTGAGATTGAAAATACCCTCACCAGTTATGCTCTTGATTTTTTTTGATTGTGCTCTCCTCCCCCCTCTTGTTCCTCTTGGTTTTCTATGGGCCTCTTTATGCCCTGATTGGCTTTGGGAAAACCCCAATGATGTTGTTCTAACAGTTTCCCACTCGGTCTTCTTGACCGATCTCTAGTAGACCATGTGAGTTCCTGTTCCTCCAAATCATACTCATTTTGTTTCTGGTATGCAGGTCCGTCTCTAAGTGGGAAAAAACGATTAGAAGGTTCTCCCCTGTTGTTATACTCCCAGTCATCTCTATATCTCT
The DNA here is from genome assembly GCA_029206835.1 of Rana muscosa. Classification (NCBI taxonomy): domain Eukaryota; kingdom Metazoa; phylum Chordata; class Amphibia; order Anura; family Ranidae; genus Rana; species Rana muscosa. Next base: position 507,060,575 of record CM055121.1, read on the forward strand.
CATGGTAGGTCCTTTCATCCCGTCTCGGACTTTGATAGGGTGGTCTGTCATAACCATAATTACTATATGGACCTCTATCGGTCTCTCTCCAAGATCCTGGAGGGTCTCTATAAACTTGATGTTGATTATTGTTATACTGTTGATGGCCATAATCATGATCATTTCTCCTCCCTGCACCATATTGTTGGTTCCAACTAGCGTTTCTCGGAGCTTGTCCTCCCTTAGGGGGTACCTGTGTGCGTTTGGGTGACTGGTAAGATACCCTCCTCCCTTTCTTCCCCCCTTTACTATTGTTTGTTTAGGAGTTTTGTGTGAGACTTCCCTAATGGGCAAATGTTGTATTGCCCCTGTGGAGGTGTCTGGGACATTGTCTCCCTGTAAGATAGCCTCCATTCTTGTTTCTTGTTTGTCCAACTCCTCATTCGCCAATTTCTTTTGCCATTCGAAGACAAGATTGGCTTGGTAATCCCCATAGTCCCTATTATATTTCTTTCTTTTTTTACTTTTTTGTTCCTTCTCCTCTTTATCTAATAATTTTAAAAGATTAATGGTCCGCTCTTAGTCTTCTTCCCCATAAAGAAGGGGAAGAATACAATCTTTAAGGGTTTTTATCTCCCCATCTAGTCTGGTTAATTTACTATTTTTCCTCCCGACTAAAAAGCATAAAAAATTGACCCCCGCATCATTAAAATACCGGAACCAACTCTCCAGCTCTATCTCTCCTTTCTGGGGACATACCTCCCATCGTAAGCTTCGTGGGACCATACTTAATTTAATGTACGTCTCCAAAAAAGCTATATCCCATTGGGTATGTACCTCAGAAATGGTCAGATTTTTGAGTCTAACGAATAGCCCCCCTAAATCACCATCTTTGGTGTCAAAGGTCTCAAAAACACCTTGGGTATTGACCACCTTCGAGGCCCGATATTCAAAAATATCCATTACTCCTCAAATAAATGATAAAGATATAAAAGTCTTAATATAAACTCAAGTGAATGTAGTGACAAATACCTGAAGGGTATATAAGTATTCCGAATCTATAATACAATATATCACCCGAAAGGTGACAGACTGCTGCAATATATGTGTATCTCAAAGAAACAAGAATGGAGGCTATCTTACAGGGAGACAATGTCCCAGACACCTCCACAGGGGCAATACAACATTTGCCCATTAGGGAAGTCTCACACAAAACTCCTAAACAAACAATAGTAAAGGGGGGAAGAAAGGGAGGAGGGTATCTTACCAGTCACCCAAACGCACACAGGTACCCCCTAAGGGAGGACAAGCTCCGAGAAACGCTAGTTGGAACCAACAATATGGTGCAGGGAGGAGAAATGATCATGATTATGGCCATCAACAGTATAACAATAATCAACATCAAGTTTATAGAGACCCTCCAGGATCTTGGAGAGAGACCGATAGAGGTCCATATAGTAATTATGGTTATGACAGACCACCCTATCAAAGTCCGAGACGGGATGAAAGGACCTACCATGAGCGATATAGAGATGACTGGGAGTATAACAACAGGGGAGAACCTTCTAATCGTTTTTTCCCACTTAGAGATAGAGACGGACCTGCATACCAGAAACAAAATGAGTATGATTTGGAGGAACAGGAACTCACATGGTCTACTAGAGATCGGTCAAGAAGACCGAGTGGGAAACTGTTAGAACAACATCATTGGGGTTTTCCCAAAGCCAATCAGGGCATAAAGAGGCCCATAGAAAACCAAGAGGAACAAGAGGGGGGAGGAGAGCACAATCAAAAAAAATCAAGAGCATAACTGGTGAGGGTATTTTCAATCTTAGTTCCCAAACCCTGACGGAATCCGAGACAGCCCTTTTGAATAAGGGCTTAAAATTTGCTCCTCCTCGAAAACTCAATAAATTCGAAACCTATATGGACGTACACAAGTACGTGAGGAGAATTAACATTAAACGACATTTTGCCAGTATTCCAATACGTCAGGGGGGAATAACGTTGAATAATTATCAATACACAGGATTGTCCAATGCTTCCACCTTTAACCCTTCAGGTACCTTAGCACCATCATTGAGGGTATTTCGTGATGTGGTGTTGCGGGATCTAGAATTGGTTAAAACCACTAATAAAAAAATGGAAAAGAATTTGGAGCAGGGCTTAGATACCTTGTGTAACAATAAACAACTGGTTATACGCCCAGCAGACAAAGGGGGGGGGATAGTGATCCTGGATAGGGACGATTATCTGCAGGAACTATCCAGGATAGTTGGAGATCAGGAGACCTATACCCTTTTAGTTGGAAATCCAATCCTCAAATATAAAAAAACCTTGGAGGATTTGGTAACAAAGGGTGCACAATTGGGGATTCTGAGTGAAAAAGAACAGTTGTTTTTGGTTCCCAAGGCACCACGGGTGCCTATCCTGTACTGCTTGCCGAAAATACACAAAAGTCTGACTTGCCCCCTGGGACGTCCGATAGTCAGCGGAATTGATTCTGTTACGTCCCGGGTGGGCAAGTACATTGACTTTTTCCTCCAACCTTTAGTGTTGAAAATGCCGTCGTACCTGAAAGATACGAGACACGTAATCAATTTATTAGCAGATCAACATCCTAGTGAACGCATGTTGATGGTCACAGCTGATGTGACATCATTGTATACTATAATTCCCCATTCTTTGGGGCTATCGGCTGTTAAATATTACCTCAACCTCCATTCAACAACAACGGAGGAACAACAAGCGTTCATTATGGAGCTTCTAGATTATGCGGCAAAACATAACTACTTTTGGTTCAGCCACAACTTTTATAAGCAGGAACGGGGGGTAGCCATGGGGGCTAAATACGCCCCCAGTTTGGCCAATCTTTTTATGGCCAAATGGGAGGAGGACGTCATCTTTAAAGACCTAAACCCACACCTTAAGTTTTGGGCTAGGTATATAGATGACGTCCTCCTCCTTTGGGACGGCACTGTTTTGGAGCTGGAAGCCTTCTTTCTAGAGATCAATCAGAACGATAGAGGCATACGCTTCATTTATGAAGCCAGCCAAACACGAATCAATTTTTTGGACCTCACAATCATCAAGAGTGAAGTGGGTTTCAAAACGATGTCGTACTTTAAACAAACTGACCGCAATGCTTACATACCGAGTGACAGTTGTCACAAGGATTCATGGCTAAAGTCAGTGCCAAAAAGCCAATTTGTTCGCATGCGGAGAAACTGTTCGGATAAGGCTGTTTATTTCTTGCAGGCCAGCATCTTGAAAGATAGACTATTAGAAAAGGGATATGATCAGAAAACCTTGGAAGATACTCTGAAAGAAGTTGGAGACATAGAAAGATCATCCCTATTAGCAACTGGCCCAAAAAAAGAAGAAGTCGCAGCAATTGTGCATACCATTCATTACGACATACTCTACGCAACATTACATGATAAAAAGAATTATCAGGAAACACTGGCACCTTCTAGGGAATGATCGTATCATTAACACTTTCCTCCCAACAATCCCACAAGTGATCTTCAGGGGTGCCCCCTCCCTAAGGGATAGAGTGGCACCCTATGTGGTTGACCCTCCACCTAAAAAAGTTTCTTTTTTTCAACAATTATCTGGGTACCACCAATGCCGTCGATGCCAGGTGTGCTCCATAAATAAAATTAGGTCCAAAAAAACGGAAGTATTTGTATCCAGTAGCACTTCAAAAACCCATAAGATCGAAACTTTCGTCACATGCAGTTCCACAGGCGTGGTATATCTCCTACAATGTCCTTGTGGGAAGCAATATATAGGGAGAACCAAAAGGACCATGCAAGTAAGGCTTGGAGAACATTTAGCCAACATTAAGAGTGGCTTCCAGTACCACTCTGTATCCAAGCATTATGACTTATACCATCAGCGCAACCCAGAGGGCACTTCCTTTATAGGAATTGATAAGTACAGTCCCCATTGGAGGGGGGGTTCTCTAATCAGGGAAATTTCCCGTATGGAAAGGAGCTGGATTCATAGGGTCCGGTGCTATACCCCGTACGGGCTCAATATTGACATTGATGTTAATGCATTCATCGATAACAGCTAGGTGTCATTGGCATTTTTGTTTAATAATGTGAACTGGATCTGAGCTCTCGGTACATCTTTATTCCATCACAGGTGTCATTGTTAGAGGACCCACAATACAGAGACTTGTTTGCATATAGGTCCAGTGATGGTGTCCTATCTAGACTTGCCCTGGCAGATGTACATTGGGTTAGCCAATTTTTTCCATACTAGTTGGTTTTAACAAAGTATTCATTCCACCGATACGTTAGAGTGTACTTTGGTGGCACTCTTTAGTATCTCTTGGGGTAGATATACCCATTTATAAGAATCTAATAGATTGAATTTATCTAAATATTTGATTCCCAATCATTTTTCTATAAAAAATCCCTCCGCTCCATTTTTTTAGTTCCATCTCCTTAACAGTAATATATTTCATATGTAGACGGTTATTGGTTGTCATTCACCATTAAATTGGTGAGTGCAATCTTGAATTCGCCCACTAGATGGCGATCATAATATATCTATCTTACATGTGACATAATAGTTCTCAAAATAGTTTTTAAACAACATAGAATTAATTTTTATAGAGCCATTAATCTATATATATTTTCGGACGCACTATTTAACAGGTAGAATAAGGCAGTGAACCCTTGTATGTCCAAAGTATATACAGTATTTTTATTCATATGTGTTTGCACCTGCATGATACATACAAAAAGAGCGTGGGTGCGATTTGCAAGCACTCTTCAAGGTTTAGGGTTTCAGTTATTTAGAAATCGATCCCTTTAGTGTGTACCATTCGGAAAGATGCTCGAGATCATTGAGGCCAGCCAGATTACTGGTAGTAAGGGCATCTTTCCCACTACAAACATGGCGAATCGTGGGATGTAGATGCCGAGAGCTCAGACTTGGGCGGATTTCGTGTGTCATGTTTATAGTACTACAGCAATTTCACTTTATGGGCTCACTCGTTTAGATAGGAGGTTTCGGCCGTGACCTATGTATCTCTTAGTTGGAGTGAAATCTGACTGAGAGATCGAGGGTAAACGGTTAGTAACCTAAGGGCAGTTTGCCCATTTTCAAAATGGCGACGGCCGTAGCTGGGACGCCGGGAACTAGATTCTGGGCGTTCCCTAGCTATTGTTCATTGCACATAAAATGGTGGTGGGTCAGCACGCCGCCCGTGCCCCTGGATGACGACAGGTTTGTCGAAACGACGTAGGGAGGAGCGGCGTGCTGACGTCACCACGATACGAATCCCGGAAGCGACGGGTAGTGAGAGCCGGCCGGCCGCACATTAAACCACCGCTGTTTTTACTACAATACACCGTAAGTGCAATTTTTGATAATAAATGCTTTTTATATACTGGATTACGCTATGGGGTTTTCTCTTTTACCCTAAATGTGACCCACGGAGCTGCCTGGTGAACTAACAGATTGGAACCTAGAGGAACAGAGAGCACAGGGAGAGCCAATTATAGCCCTTGGCGGGGATAACAGCCACCCATTCAGACTGATCTCTTTCAGGGATCAGAACTTCCGGTAAGCAGCCTAAAAGTGATAAGGTGGTGGATTCCTTTTCTATCATATCATCACTCCTTCTATGGTGTTCCAACGTTTTGAAGTCACTTATGCAGTTTTGAAGAGCCTTGGAATCTTCTGTTTCTTTCTGGGGACTTTTTGTTATTTATGGACTATCTCTGAATCCTTTTTTGCATGCCAATATTAAGGAATACAGTTCAAGTACCATCCATTACCCAGAGACGTATAGAGCAATATTTTTACTCCATCATTTATATTGTTTATTCACGTTTTATACAGTTATTATCATATTGTGTTTTCAGAACATTTTTGGTTTTTTGTATTTGTATTTAGTTGCGCAACCTTAGTTCTTTTATATATATAACAAATATCTCCTAAACCGTGCAGGTTTAGGAGATATTTCCAGTACTTACAGGTAAGCCTTATTATAGACTTACTTGTAGGGAAAAGGGGTCTGTAAGGGTTTACAACCACTTTAAGTATGGTGACACCCCGTTCTGATGTGTATGTTGTCCCCAAAATGTTTGAATCAGTGGTCTGCTGCTATACCATACATAAATATAAAAAGCCACACAAACAAAATCATGGCTAAATATACACAGTTTCGACCTTAATTCTAATTTACACATTAAGCTACAAATCACACATGCATATGGCATTAACATACTGTATAGTGTTAATTTCATCAATACCAGTTTAGGCTTTACCTGGCTTCCAATTTTTATCTCTTGCTTTGCATACAAAGTAACAGCTTCAGGGCACCGATCCAGAAGTCTCTCTATTGAGCTCTCATAGTTCAGGAGGCGAGTTGCACATATAAGGTGTATGCTCAAATGTGAATTGTTTTCTTGCGGTATGAAATCCAGAAATGGGAGGAATGATGCAATTTCCAGAGATGGTCCACAGAGAAGAGACTACATGCAAAACAGACGATAAGTTTAGGACTGATTTTCTTCCCGATAATTAAAACACATTCATAAATTATTATTACCAACAACCACTGCTAGATTTTAGGTTTAATTGGTACTCGGACATGCATTAGGCCGACATAGCTGAGCATCACAAGATAAAAAATAGACCATGAAGCTCGGCAGATGTATAGTACTACATGATGATAGGTATGGTTGTGACTGTTACCTTTTCTAAAGAAAATAAAAAAACAAAAGAAAAAACTAAACCAACTCTTTATAAGGACAATTGCATAAAGCAATTTACTGTTGGGTAGACAATACTGAAGAAGGCCCTCTCACTTTTTGGGCACCTGCTTGTAAGTAAATGTGGCCTGAGCTGCATTTGCTAGTAAGCTAGCCCCTTATCTGTGATGCAGACAGCCACATATCACAGAAATTCCACCCAAAGCTTTTGTTTTGGTTTTGGCAAGGATGGTGAAGGGTTACAACCTCTCAAGTATTTCCAGGCCGTAGTGTCCCCACAAGTCATGGGGGATCTGGAAAAGGAGTAGAATGAAAATCTCATGGGGGCACCTGTACAGTAAAACCATTTTTGAAAATCGAATTTTCCTAACTTAGGATGATTTTCTCTCACTTGCTGGTTTATTATTGTGGCAGGAAGTAATCAAAAAATTCTTACACCATATGATAGCTTTTTACACTCAGGAAAATCTTTATTTCATAATGTTGTGTTATTCAGAAGTTGAAGCGTATCTATACCCAAAAACAAAACAGTATTGCAGATTTTCTGGTTCTTAGATGTGGTAGCTGCATTAGATTTCTTATTTCCACCTTGTAGTGCTGCCATTAACATGCTTCCTGTCCTAGGGTGACACAAACATACTAAGCACAGTTTTCATCCTAGGACACAGAGCTTATTAGAACTGAGTACCAATGATCAATCAGCGCAATCAAGTACAATAAATACAAAACAATCAGTGCTAAATAAGTTGCTACCCGACACCTAAGCAATTCAAAACTTACGGTATATAACCAACCTTTTACCCAAAAATGGTGTAGCGCAATGCTCTTAAAAAATTAATACCTCTTATCAGTAATATTCTAAAGCTTTCATAGAGTTAGAACAAAAAACAATATACCGTATATACTCGAGTATAAGCAGAGTTTTTCAGCACATTTTTTTGTGCTGAAAATGCCCCCCTCGGCTTATACTCGAGTCACTTTTTTGCGCCTGATCTCCCGGACTTTGGGGACCTGGTACGGGCCGGCCGTAGGTCCCCTGGACCCCAAACTTGGCACACATATAGCCCCACTCTTCCTCTACAAGTGTGCAAAGTTTGTTGTCCGGGGGGACCTACGGCCTGGGAGCATCAAGTTTTCAAACCGGGCACCCCTTCCATAGACTCCCATGTTAAACAGTAATTTCTCTGGTAAATTTGGTGACCCAGTACCGGCCGGCCGTAGGTCCCCTGGACCCGAAACTTGGCACACATGTAGCCACAGTTCTCCTCTACAAGTCTTTGCTGTCTAGGGGACCTACAACCGATTTTTCAAATTCAGGCACCCCTTCCATATACTCCCATGTTAATCGTAAGTCTAGTAATGGACACAGTGAGGCATGGGCACAGTGAGGCATGGGCACAGTGAGGCATGGGCACCCTAGGCTTATACTCGAGTTAATAAGTTTTCCCAGTTTTTTTTGGTAAAATTATGTGCCTCGGCTTATATTTGGGTCGGCTTATACTCGAGTATATACGGTACATATAAAAAAGAAATAAAAATGCATACAAAAAATTGTTAAAGGGGGCTTCTAGATTCCTATAAAGTCCCCCCCTTTGACCCACACAACCACCGGGCCAGGGTTTTGGAATAGAGGCTCTTGTGTTTATCAACATGGGGACAAGGTGCTTTGGGGGTGAGCCCCCCTCACCCCAAAGCATGCCCCCATGTTGAGGGTATGTGGCCCGGTATGTTTTGGGGAGGAAGGGTGCTCACTTGTACCCCCCCCCTTTACCTGCCGGGCTGCATACTAAAAAAATAAAATAAAAAATGGGTGTGTTTTTTTTCTCAATTTTATATTGCCGGCAATTGTTTTGTTTACAATTAGCTGTCAGTGGGGAATCCCGCAGACAGCTGATGACTCATCCATTGTGAACGACACCGGCCTGTTCCTCAAAGTGGTAGTAAACTCTGTACTACCACTTGTACCTACAGGTAAGCCAATAATAAGGCTTACCTGTAGGTGGTACTGTGAATATCTCCTAAACACAGTTTAGGAAATATTCAGAGTGCATGCAGCCAATGACATCATCAGCCCATGCGCTCTGAAGGTCCGGCTTACAGTTCCGGACCTTCAGAGCCCATGCTGAAAACGATGGCAGCTAACCTAAAACAAATATATTAAATTATTAGTATTAATTATTAAGCAGTAGCAGCAACACCCCAACAAAAAAAAAACTAATCAATAAATAATAAGACAATAAATAAAATATTAACCCCCAACACAAACCCTAACCACAACCCCAAATCCTAACCTTAACTTTAATTCTTTACCCTGACAAAAAAAAAAAAAAAAAGTAAATAATAAATTAAAAAAGAATTCAAAGCTGATGGAAAAGCTAAAAAAAGCTGGAATTTTTTTTAGCAAAAAAAATGATGCAACAGGTGATATTTTTATTAGCCAATAGAGAAAACCAAGTCAAAAGCTCAAAAACACGGTATAAAAATGTGCAAAAACACGCATGAAAATTTGCCAAAATTGTGCATAAAAACGTGTAAAAAAAAAAAAAAAAACACTAAAAGACGCTACACTCAGGTGTGAATGCAGCCTTAGATTTCATTAGGAAGTCGGCCACAAGACAAAATATAAAATATGTTTATATCTAACTGAATAGCCTGTACCTTTAGCAAATGTCACAAAATGAACTGTGGATAGAAGGCAAAATGTGTAAGACTTGGCTATCTGGTGCCCAAGCCACACTTCAGGACTGCTAAGGGAACAAAAGTGATAGCTGTGCAAAACACAACAGCAGTAGAAATTGAATGTCCATCCTGACTAAGGATATTGATAGGCCAGAGAGATCAGTTGTTCCCCATATCAATTATATTCATTTCAGGTTATAAAAACACACACACACACACACACACACACACACACACACACACACACACACACACACTAAACATGGGCTCCACTACCCAACAGAACCAACCATAAAATCCCTTTAGATATACTGTATTTAAGTTGAAAACTGCCTATTAATTCTAGATTCTTTGGCAGGTACATATGGTAAACAAAGACCTTACTTAAAGTGGAGTTCCACACAAAAATGGGCCTTCCGCTTTTTGGAATCCTCCCCCCCTCCGGTGTCACATCTGGCACCTCTCAGGGGGGAGGAGGGAGCAGATACCTGTCTAATCCAGGTATTTGCTCCCACTTCCAGGCATAGATCGCCGCGGTGACCTACACCACGTCCGGCCCCTCCTCCACCCCCTCCCTGCTGTCTTCTGGGAGACACGGGTCCCAGAAGACAGCAGGGACCAGTGAGATTGCGCAGCGTGACTCGCACATGCACAGTAGGGAACCAGGCTGTGAAGCCGCAAGGCTTCACTTTCTGATTCCCTTACCGAAGAAGATGGCGGCACCTCCACCCGAGAGCCGAGGGAGAGATCGGCTTCATGTGCCGACATCGCGGGCGCCCTGGACAGGTAAGTGTCCATATATTAACTTTTTATTAATTTTTATTTTATTTTTTATTGGCAGAACTCCACTTTAAGTGCAAATAAAGAACCACAAAAATATATACCTGTAACTTTATCAAATCTCCACACTGATCACATGATGACGGTCCTGAGGAAACCATCTTTGATACCCATGGGCTGATCACTCCAAAATGGCTGCAGGAATTTTTCTACAAACACAGACATTGGTTTTTAGTGTACAAACACACAGCATCCATCTTCTTAAAACAAAGTGGAATGCTTTTTAGTAAAAAAGTAGATATACAGTACTGTACCCACACAGTAAATAAAAAGAAAATGGATGGTTGTGAGCCATCAACTCACCAGATCCTCTGCACTTTTCAAGGATTTGATGCACTCATGCTGAGGTTTGCATATGCGACACACATAATGTGATGTAAGTTTTAACAGAATGTCTTGAAGAATGGAGTCTGGAGGATAGGAGGAAAGACGGGCCTCCCAAAAATCTACAAGCATTTGTGGAACATCATTGTCATCGGATTTTTCACACAAAACCTACATAAAAAAGGAATAACAGGTTAAAGATTAAGAAGAAAAAGAAAAAACGAATACATACATATATATATATATACACCCCTCACATTTTTGGAAATATATTATTATATAACTTTTCATGTGACAGCACTTTGCTACAATGTAAAGTAGTGAGTGAAAAGACAAAAGATAAGCCCTGGGACTTTAAATGAAGTGGGTACCGTTCTGCCAATAAGCATACCAATAAGTAGTAAATACAGTGGGGGTATTTATTTTGTTTTGAAACAAAAGACAAATAACATCAACAATTGGCAATTAAAAGAATACATCAAGTAATGGTACATCATTATCATAGCAGTCATGGTACAGGGGCATCTGTGGTAGCCAATTGCCATATAAAAAGGGAAATATGTGAGGTAGTGGTGACAAGATGGTGGTCATGGTCATTATACAACAGCATTTGTAGTACCCAACGCGTTTTGTGGGGCCAGCTCGCTCCTCAGGGGTGGATGCATGTGACAATGTCCCTAAAGTAAAAACTATGTATATATAAATTGGCAACAAAACATGGTGTTGGTTATATATAAGTGCAGGGTTAGAGTTAGAGGGGTCTTAGGTGAAGGACCCCATACTTACCACTGAGCTTAACCATGGCAGAAAATGTGTGGCTCCCAGAAGGCAGCCCGATGACGATGGGCGCCTCCCGGCGCTCTTACATCAGCTACCCTACATGGCGTTGGCGGCGGACCCCTTTCAGGCTCCTCCCGGGGGTATATATTGGGGGTCGGGCATGGCGTGTATTTGAATCTTTTCATTCACTGAAGATACATACATCCGTGGAGGTTACCTCTGTGAATCACATATTCCCAACAACTCAGATATTAATCATACTCAAGTACTCACCATGCACATCTATTTCCTTCACGATACTTTGATACACTGTGTGTAAGTGAGTGCTCAAAGTAAACTAAGTAAAACACACACACACACACACACACACACACACACACACACACACACACACACACACACACACCTTTTATCCCATACTAGCACTGTTTTTCAGCACACACTTCACACTCCACAACTTTCACCTCCATTTTCCCCCATTTCTTCCTTCTTTCACCTAGTCATGAACTGGTAACTCCTTGCTACTTTACCCATTTTTCCTTTCAGCCTCTAGGTCCCTATCATCTCTGGCTTGGGCTTTTTACTTATATATACACATATAATCCTATATGGTATTAATTACTGACCGCATTCTGATACTCCAGATACATGACAAACATTTATAGGTTTACAGCCTACTCTACATGGACCACGAGGCTTTTAGTGATATACTAACTTGGTCACGCCATGCCCGCCCTCCGTTTGGCCCCTGGTGGAGGTTTCTGGTTGATTCCGCCCCCTCAGCTCCCTGGGGAGACTTCTAGCCGCCACACATTTTCTGCCATGGTTAAGCTCAGAAAGACCCCTCTAACCCTGCACTTATATATAACCAAACCCATGTTTTATTGCCAATTTATATATACATATTTTTTGCTTTAGGGACATTGTCACATGCATCCACCCCTGAGGAGCGAGCTGGCCTCGTGAAACGCATCTGGTACTACAGATGCTGTTGTATAATGACCATCATCTTGTCACCACTCCCTCACATATTTCCCTTATATGGCAATTGGGTACCACAGTTGCCAGTGTACCATGACTGCTATGATAATGATGTACCATTACTTGATGTATTCTTTTAATTGGCAATTGTTGATGTTATTTATGTCTTTTGTTTCAAAACAAAATAAATACCCCCACTGTATTTACTACTTATTGGTATGCTTATTGGCGGATTGGTACCCAGTTCAAAGTCCCAGGGCTTATCTTTTGTCTTTTCATGTATTTTAGGGATGGAAGTGGACAACAAACTTTTTTATTTTTTTCATAAAGTAGTGAGTGTACAGCTTGTATAACAGTCCAAAGACATGCTGGTAGGTTAATTGGCTTCTGTCTAAATTGGCCCCATTATATGAATGTGAGTTAGGGACCCTAGATTGTAAGCTCCCTGAGGGTAGGGACTGATGTGAATGTACAATAGTTGTAAAGCGCTGCGTAAATTGACGGTGCTATACAAGTAACTTAAATAATAATAATAATAATAATAATAATAATAATAAATTTGCTGCCCCCTCAAAATAACTCAACACACAACCATTAATGTCTTCACCGCTGGCAACAAAAGTGAGTACACCCCTAAGTGAAAATGTCCAAATTGGGCCCGATTAGCCATTTTCGCTCCCCGGTGACATGCGACGCCTTAGTGTTACAAGGTCTCAGGTGTGAATGGGAAGCAGGTGTGTTAAATTTGGGGTTATCGCTCTCACTCTCTCATGCTGGCCATTGAAAGTTCAACATGGCACCTCATGGCAAAGAACGCTCTGAAGATCTGAAAAAAATAATTGTTGCTCTACATAAAGATGGCCTAGGCTATAAGAAGATTGCCAAGACCCTGAAACAGAGCTTCAGCACGATGTCCAAGACCATACAGCGGTTTAACAGGACAGGTTCCACTCAGAACAGGCTTCGCCATGGTCAACCAAAGAAGTTGTGTGCACGTGCTCAGTGTCATATCCAGAGGTTGTCTTTGGAAAATAGACATATGAGTGCTGCCAGCATTGCTGCAGAGGTTGAAGGGGTGGGGGTTCAGCCTGTCAGTGCTCAGACCATATGCCGCACACTGCATCAAATTGGTCTGCATGGCTGTCATCCCAGAAGGAAGCCTCTTCTAAAGATGATGCACAAGGAAGCCTGCAAACAGTTTGCTGAAGACACGCAGACCAAGGACATGGATTACCGGAACCATAACCTGTGGTCTGATGAGACCAAGATAAACTTATTTGGTTCAGATGGCGTCAAGCGTGTGTGAGGAGTAAAAAGACAAGTGTGTCTTGCCTACAGTCAAGCACGGTGGTAGGACTGTCATGGTCTGGGGCTGCATCACCTATATCAAAATGCTGTGCTAAAATCACTTAAACAACTTAAAAAAAAAACACAAAGTAAAAAAGTTAGCCATTATGATGCTAGGGATAACAATGACACTTTTTGAGTTACAGACCAAGAAAAAGCATGTCAGAAAAAGTACTGAAATCAGACATAGCCATGCATTTTATGAAGGAGGCCTGTGATTTTAACCCAATGACTTTTCCCATGACAAACTCACTTTAAGGCTGATTTGAAATTTCATCTGGTGATTTTATATATGGACGAGGTAAATGCATTTGTCAGGCATTTTGTCTTAAATCTTTAAAAATCAGATTTTTCTTAAGGGGATTCTGGCATGAGAAAGTTGGAGGCTGCTGTTACTGACCCCTCCTTCTGAAAATGCTAGCTGCCTGACTGTGATGTTGATCCTTGGTATTCTGAAACATGACAGGACAATACCTGTGGTAAAGCAATGGAAGCATTTGCAATCAACACAAGGTACTAAACAAAATTCAAGTTAAAGTCTAAGTTTAGTCAAAACATAAAAAAATCAGCACAAGGGAAAGTACCTACAATCAATGTGAATTGTCCCTTACTGGCAGTGGGTTTCATTGAAATTTTCAGTCCTCTAATCTCCCCTGTACCCTATGGCAGAAATCTGCCGTTGCCACAGGAGTTAACATAAGCTGAGAATGTGTCATATGAGCTCATCAAGAGTGGCAATTAAGCCTGCTCCTTCTGCCCCCCTCCTCCATTCATAGAAGCTGTACTTTAGAATGAATGAAAAGCCTGGCTCCTTCATTCATAGATCTCCTTTCCCTAAAGGGTAGGCATAATCTGCACTCTTGACGAGTACATATGACAGGTCCTGTGGCTCATATTAACCCCTATATGTAGGAGGTCAGAGGACTGAAGATTTCAACTAAATCTGCAGCAAAAGGGACACTTCACATTCATTGTAGGTACTGTATTTAATGCTGATCTTTTTTATGTTTTGACTAATTTTAGGCTTTAAACAAATATAATCCAGGGGTGGACAGGTAATGTACAATTCAGAAGCCGGTCAGCCTCGATTAAGTATAAGTCAGCATTTTAATGCACCTAAAATACAGCAATCAGCTGTCCGTATTAGGAGTACTGACCTGCCCTGAAACAATGATGATGGGTTACATTTGTTGGAATACAGAATTGTATTTTGTGCAACAACTACTTTACACCAGTATTTAATAGAGATACATATAATTCTTCAAACAGTAGATAGTGTTTAGGTACCAAGTTAAAAAAACAGCTATGTCTTTTCCTGAATAAAAAGTTTCCGGTTTCCTGTCTGCAGTTAAGCAGCAGATCTGTTCTGTAGGTCTATATACAGAAATTCTAACAACTTTTAATTCAAAAAGCCAGTCCCCATCCCTGGACTAAACCATGGCTACCACATCCATTTGTTTATCCTTCTGTATTACTGCAAATAAAAGTAAGTTCTCTGGCGACTGGTTCTTTAACAGAACTCCTACATTTTTCTCCTAAAAAGGCCCATATTTTGAAAGCAATGGTGTGGCCTTACTGCTGTTTTATCAAAAAGCACATTTATAAAGCACTAAGCAGAGTACACATTGTATTGTGTGGATTGGCGTCCGTTTTGCCTGGCAGTGAGATGCACTGTTTCAGGCGCATTACTGTTTTCTATGTGCCCTGGTGAAAAATGGCATTGACAAGGTGCAAAAAAAAAATGAGTCACAGCACACCATGTTAAAGGTGAAAAATGTGTGCTACATTCAGACTTTGAAGCAAGTGGCACACAATTTATTCAATTGAATGACAAAAAAAAAGAAAAAGAAAAAAAAAAAAAAAGGGGGAAGCAGGAGGGCCTGGTCATCTTACCCATAAAAGTCAAGTGACCGGTCTCTTCCCCAATCATAGAATTCTTTTTGAAGTGTTATGCAGAAAGAACTCCATGGGACACTGCACGCTCCATACCATGGCCTGCCTTTTATCAATTACCTGAAAATTGTAGAGCATGGTATAGTGCAAACACTCTCCTACAGATAGAATGGCATAAATAGGCTTCTAAATGTTCCATATATTTGTTAAATGCCTGATAAAGGGTTTTATATGACTAAAATAATGAGATGATCACAAAAGGATGCTTTTTGTATACAGAATTACTGAACAGGAAGTCCTATGTGTAATTATGCATATTCTACAGCATGACTGTTATTACAATGTATTTTCCATAAATCGGTTTTTAGTTTTCCATTCTAAAGAGCGACCAAACACTATTACACTGAAGTCAATAAATAAGAAAAAAGTTACAATAATTACAACAATCACACCTTAAAAAATAACTCTGCTTCCTTCAGATTCATTTTACTGTTTTCATGAAAAGCCACCAAGGCAGCGATAAGAAGTCCAGGCAAGGTGTCCCTTAAGTAAAATGCCATCTCTGTAGGAATGATCTCCTTGTTCTTATGTATCATTAGCAGACGAGGCTCCTCCAAGAAACCATACAGCAGTAGAATCTGCAGGAGAATTTTTGAAAACTGATCAATAGATATACATAACTATGAATTTCCAAAAACTAAAAACCAAGACACGCAAACTGTGTGGTCTTCAAAAGATGCAACTCACTTGATAAATCCTTAGACAGTATTATTTGTATTTAAGACAGATGTAGTACCTTGCCAAGTTAGGCCAACGTTAGTTTTTGGCTTCACTGTACTCAGTGAATTGGTGATCTGTTTTTTGTGTCAGTGGTCGATTGCTCCTGTCTGCTTCTGGAAAAAGCTTCCAAAACATAGAGTAGGAGGATTAACCATTGATTTATGAATATTTATCAGACCCAAACCAATACCTGGGAGGGGGCAGACAAAATGTAGCTGAAGAAGCTGATAAACGTTTGGAAGGCCTGGGCAGAGTGTTCTTCCTATACTAGGAGGGCTTTTCTCCTGAGGCTGCTGCCCCTGGGAGGCAGCTAGTGTGAGACAAGAGTTTCAGTTTAGGTCTCAGAAGGTGCTGGGCTAAGGGGCCTGGAGAGGATTGCTAAATAATTTTTGCTGGAGGGCACTGTTCTGAAGAAGAATCTTTTGACACTCTCACTGAAGAATGTTGTGTAAAAGCTGAGTGGCAGACAGCTCCTGGGACATTGTGAGCAAGACCTGGGTGTAGGACTTGCATATGTGTCTGCTACTATAAAAATCTGTGCCAAGAAGTCTGTCCTCCTATTGATTCCAGATACCATTTTTGGTATCTCGTGTTGTCAGTGTGCATTGAACTGTGTCTGTGTCAGGCAGCCTCTGTACTCCTTAGGGGGAAACTGTCTATTTCCAGTGGCCCCTTCAGGGGATAGTGCTACACAGAGAAAAACATAGTACTGGAACCAGACTGTGGCCCGTATGAGCTGGTGCAGCGCACTGTGCCATGCTGCCTCTAAGCCATTTTTAATCTGACAAATGATCTTGCACAGTGGCTGTCTATGTAAAGCAAGTCACCTTGGCCATGCATCCATGCTGCTGATGGGTGGAGCCAATGTGCTCTCATTCGTTGAACGACATAAGGAGTCTGGGTGTTTACATGAGCGGTACTGTTGTTCATGGCTCTGCCAAAACTCCGTTAGCTCTTTTTTGCTCATTACGCATAGGGCAACCCTTTCACTTGGGTTGCCAAAGAACCCCCTACACCTTTTTGGGAATTGGGTGTGGAGCATCATAGCGCAGCAAAATGTCCATCTATTAGCTGCATTTGGCATGTCATTAAAAATGAATGGCACCCAAACATGGGTTGCAAGGGGATTTTAGCCCAATCCCTGCCCGTGATTCTGTTGCGCAAAGGTATGAACAGGCCCTTAGACCTATACACACGAATATAGTTAGCCAGGCTTGTTGAGACAATTTGTGCAGTAAACTGCAGTGATTTCAACAGGAATTGTTTGCACTCCAGGGTTATTTTTTTTGAAGATGCATTGCATAATGTAAGCTAAACCACAAATTATAGAATTATCTGCATACATAATTCATATTACTGCCCAATTCTGCTTTTATGGGAACTTTGAATTCAAAGACAAATTAAAAAGCATTGAAATTTTAACAAAAACCTTTATGTACTGAATGATACTCATCTGTAGTTTGCAGAAATACAAATACAGTAGATTGAGATCTTGTATGCTGAGAATAGAGTACTTCTCCCCTCAAAAAATTGGGCAGTCCTTTCTGCAATGGACTGACCCCAACGCTCCACCTACTTAGTACACATTACTGAACATAATTGCCAAAGGCACAGAAAGCAGTATGTGAACCCAGTGATTCTGGAGACACTACTGAACACATGCACAAGTGTTCTACACTAGTCTTTTTCAACCAGGGTACCCAGGCACCCTCAGGTGACTTTAGATTTCTTAAAGGGTGTCTTGGCAAAATGCCAAAAAATTCCCCAATAATTGTATACAAGCCAGCAGGTGGATCAAGCCTGACTTGGTTAAAAAAGCCACATGTATTTATTGTGTACCATTACAACCTTTTGGTCGCCAGCGTCCAATGGGGTCACTTTAGCTGAGTGACCTAAGCTTAAAAATATGGGCATTCTTATGGGAAGAGTTACAACCAGCACTGAGCCTTGTCCCCTCTCCATTCTGCAGCACCACGGCTTCTTACCTCTCCTGTTTAGTGCACACAAGAGTCTTGACTTGCCACCTGCTCTTTAGGGCACAGACAGTAAAAACTGTTAGCTTGTGTTGTGAATGATTGCGGCTGAACAAGAGTGCTTTTAATCAGAAAAACACAAGCCGACAACAGTACACACTGGCTACTACACTTGTCCAAGAGAAACTAGTGTAATAGTTAGTGCGTGCTGTTGTCAGCTTGTGTTTTTTTGTGAATAAAAGTGCTCTACTCCAGCTGCAATTATTTAAAACCACAAGCTAACAGTTTTCACACTCCCTGTGCCATTAATAGCTGACTGTGGGCAGCAAGTCTGGACTGTTGAAGAGTCAGCATAGCAGAGCAATGGTTTGTGTGGCAGCTTAGGAGGAGGGGGGCAGGAGTTGCACAGGCTCTGTGTGCACTGCCTGTCATGCCTCCCCTCCTCCTGAGCAAATAGTCAGAACTCCATCTCTTTTGGTAAGTGTGGTTAGATACCTAGGCAGGTGGGTGGGCTAGCTATCAGACACCACTACTCATCAATAGGGATGGGCGATGGGTTTGGGCCAGGCATAAGTTCGGCCTGAATATCGCCTATTTAGGTTTTTGCCAAACACCCAAATTTCCTGTGCGCTCAGCGGGATGTTCGCCCGCTGTGTGCACAGCGAATAGGTTGTTAAGGAGTGGGACCAGGAAGCCGTCCTTAACAATGGATAAGTCATCAGCTATCAGCGGGCTTCCCCGCTGACAGATGAATGAAAATAGAATAGAAAATTGCCTGTCAGTAGCCTCTGGAGTGTTTTGGAGGCAAGAGAGATTTAGATGCATGTCTACATCTACCCTTAAAGATCAAGTGCGCAGGGTAGGAAAGAGAACCAGGAGTTTAAATCGGATGAAAAGGTCAGTCTCACTTTTGGGTAAACTGACCTTTTTACCTAATGCATTGGGATTGGTCCACTAAAGGAATAAAAAAAAAAAAGACTGTTCACTTAGCAAAGTGAATGTTTACTGAGCTTATTAAATAAAAATAAGCTATGTTTACTTCAACTATTTGGTCATTTGAAAGAAAATTAAATCCCATTTATTTAAAGCGGTGGTAGACCGCGGCTGTTTTAAAAAAAAAAACAAAAAAAAAGTGTAAGGTAATTGCATCATGTGCTACCTTGGAATGAAGCCTTCCGCTGACATCTTCCCCTGGTCTTTCTTCTGGGGTCGTGCGCACTGGCTATGTGATTGGCTCGTGGAAGCCCTTGTTTCCGGCACAAAGCTATGAAGGTCCAGCAAGGTATGCCTTCAGAGGGCATGCGCCGGTGACGCAACTGGCTGCATCCAGGGTGAATATCTCCTAAAGGGTGTGGTTTAGGAGCTATTAATTTTACCTACATGTAAGCCTTATTTATAGGATTACCTGTAGGTAAAAATCACCAAGCTGGCTTTACTAGCGCTTTAAATTTCCTTGACTAAGTTAGGGGAACACAGCTTCATCCTATTTGCAAATCGAATGTATAATTCACTTTGCGTAGCCCCATTGTTTTTCAGAACCCAGCTAGTCATGAAATAACATTTTCTGAATACAAGCTTGAAGCTGTCTCACCAACATTTTGTCACTTTTGACATCTCACCTCTGGATGACGCTGCATCTCTGCTTCATACTTCTGAAGATCATGCATTCTCAGTGCCATGGTCGCCTTTGTAAGAGAGATTATAGCTGAACATGCCACAGACTCTAATTTTTCTAAGAAAGCCATTGCTTTAACTGGACACACATTAACCATGCAAGGACTGGATAACACATTAGGAAACTGTTGTGGTTCTGTAGCTTTAAATATCTGCAATACTTTCAAAGCCGCTTCCTTAAAACAGAATAAAGAACAATTTTAGATCCGTAAACAATCTCAGCAGTAAACTTTGCAAACAAATTTTACAGAATGGGTTTCAACAAAAATTTCCCCTCCCGGTGCTCCTTAGCCTGCACTCCTTTAAGTTGTTGCACACAAAATGACTATATACTGTAGATGCAACGTAACCTTAACCTTCCCTAAATTCCTTGATATGCCAAGTATAGACATTTCAATCATGTGTTACTGATTACAGCACCTTGTATAGTTTTCGCAAATTGATTTATGTTTAAATTGTTTTACAATCCGGTTAAACTTTACCCATAGCAATGCATTAACAAAAAGAGATGTATACTTCACTCAGTTGTTCCTCCAGCTCTTCACAAAGAGAATGTTTGAGGTAGAACATGAAGCCTTTCCCATACTCCTGAGGCAAATCTTTGGAAAGAACGCGATCGATTACATCAGACACAGATAGACAGGACATTTTGTAGTAAGGAAGTGCCAGATGGGATTTCTTGGTGTCCAATCTGAAGGCCGAGATAGTTACAGGTAAAAACCAATCCTAAATTGTATTTTGCATTTTTATACAATTTTTAAGGCCAAGACTAAACTGAACTCATGGCAACCCTCCCCATCTCTTTCTGTTCTCTACAGACATTTAGTTCAGCTGGTACACTGTAAAAATTTCGGGCGGTTCCTAATGAAAAAGTCAAAATCCGGTCAGTGGGTGGCCATGTCCTCTGCCTCCTATCTGACATCCCTTGATTGAAAAATTAAAGGAGCTGTATGGAAAATTGCCAGATGAAAAGAGGCTGCATCCAATCAGAGATATACAGTTTTTAGGTATTTAAACAACAAGCGGGGTTGGTTATCAAAAGTCACAGTGGGAGATTTATCCATCAATGCTGTAATCTGTGGGATGGAGGAAGCGATTATATTTTCATTCAGCCTGCAGGCTAAACAAACATAAAATCGGTCAATATATGGCCAGCTTTGGAGAGAGACCTTATGCAAACAATTAGGATCTGCTTCTTTGGCAAATTAAATTATTTACTAGTAGATCATCCACCATTTTGAAAAGCCCAGTGCTAAAGTTTGCCACAGTAAAAACTGCTATATACAGTATACAAAAAAGTCTTAAGGCATATCAAAAACCAACAACAAAAATGTAATAGCTTAGCAGCTAACCTGTCCTAAGATGTTGTGGCTGCATTTAGCTTTCTTTTTTTTTCACACTGTATTTAAGGTGGAGCAGAATTGTTACCGAAGACCTGATCTCCTGGGCCACAAACCGCTTCCCCTCTCACAATATGTCCATTGAATAGCATGGCATTGTTTTTTTAGCACACAGAAGACACCTGAGAAGTTGGAATTTTCAAGGGCATAATATTTCTTGGAGGATCATCAAGAATTTTTTTGTGTATTTCTGAAAGTGGAAGAAGCCCAAAAAAAAGAAGATCTGTTGCAGCCACCACATTGAATGACTAGGAAACTGCAATATACCAGGGGTTTTCAAAAAGTTTCTGCATTTTTATATTTTAGTTGGAAAAGGTGTGGGTGGGAGGAGAAGTAAATGGTTGTGTCTGAAAGTGTCATGTGACTAGTCTGCCTGGCAAGCAGGCTGACCTTGCAGTTTAGTATGAGTTGTCACACTGTGGTGAAGATGGCTGTGAAACTTTGATACTATGTTACAGTAATTAATTCCTACGGGTCTATTTTAAACAAAGGGACATTTTCAGAATACTCAACGTTCATTAGCAGTCATGCAGGTTTAAACACTCATAAATGGGTTGCTCACCATGTTAATTAATTGTCCTAAGTATTTTCTAACTGCACTAAGAACTATACAACATGTATGATTTACAGGAAGCTTGACTTTCATTTTTTTCCATCTAATTGCTGCTACTTACAACTAATTCACAATTGCTTTACCTGCAAATTTTGCACAACAAATTATATAACTCAGTGCCCATAACAGCTTAATATTATCTTTATAAAGATATTAGGGGAACATCTTATGCTTCATCAGCTATATTGTAAGAGCTATATATTCCAAATCACTGTCTTTAGACAGATAATCTAGAGTTCTGCTTTTGTTGTGATGCAATTGTCCCAATGCCGTACGCATGAATGAAGCCATGCATGCACGCGTACATGACATCATCAGACACATGTACCTGAGGACATAATCAAAGGGCACCTATGAGAGCCTACAAAAAGACTGGTGTACCTCATGTGAATGGCGATCTTTAATATGTATTTGCACCAACGCACAGGCGCTTTTTTTGGCACAAACGCTCACCCTAAAGACGTAAAATCACAGGTAAACATGTTATTAGAAGAAAAGAAGAATGGCTGCACATCCAAAGGTTCCAAAATGCCTTTATTTGAAATCATTGTGATAACACCAAGGATGCCAAAAAAGCAGTCATGTAGACGTGTTTCACACAAACAACTTGTGCTTAATCATTACAATGACTATCTTGGCTGACAAAGCTTAAAACAGACCTCCCTTGCATCAACAGGTACTTATTGAGAGGCCATAATCAGCAGCAGCTACACATAATGATCAATGATTTACATAAATCACTAAACTAAAAAGCAACTCTATCCTCCCAACAATATATATATATATATATATATATATATATATATATATATTTATTGATACATGTATAATAACGATGAAAGCAGAATAAATCTACACATATATGCACAAATAAATGCATTGAATATTAAAGACACTAAAAGGGGATAAAGTCACCAACACTTTACATTCGATATTTATACACATGTATCAAAAAACGATCAAAAAAGATGGGGGGGAAGGAAAGAACATATAAAAACAAAAGAAACAAGGAAAAAGGAAGAACTACGAGACGCCTTTGTGATCCATTCCAGGAAACATGTCTACAGTGTGGAGAAAAATCTATCCACCAATGTTGCTAAGCATTTCAATGCTTGCCACAATGGGGACAAAACCGCAATGTGGGTACAGGTCATAGAAAAAATTAGGCTCCCCAAAAGAGGGGGTGATGCCTTTTGGACTTTGTGTCAGAGGGAGGTGTTCTGGATCTTTCATTTACAGACTCTGATTCCCTGAGCCTTAAACTTTGAATGGGACATCAGTCACTTTTATGAATAGACCCAGCAGCACCTCCCGCCACCAAAATGTTGGGCAGTGTATTGGAGGGCCCTGTATGGTGGTTATACATGTGATCACTCTTAAGACACCGCCGTATATGGTTCTGCTACTTAGGGATTTGTGTATTTAGCATAGCTATATCTTGATTTATGTACCTATTAGGATGCTATGGAATGAATCTTAAAAAAAAAAAAAAAGAAGAAGTATTTATTTGGACATATTGGTCCATAAAAAATCTCTTAGGTTGCTTTGAGGTTGCTGGGGTGTCCCTTATTTATTTGTGCATATATGTGTATATTTATTCTGCTTTTGTCGTTAATATACATATATCTATATTTATATATAATGATTGTTGGGAGGATAGAATTGGTTTTTAGTTTAGTGATTTATGTAAATCATTGATGACGTGTGACTGCTGCTGATTATGGCCGCCCAATAAGCACCTGTTGATGCAAGGACTTTGTCAGCCAGGATAGTCATTGTAATGATTAAGCACAAGTTGTTTGTGTGAAACGCATCTACATGACTGCTTTTTTGGTGTCCCTGGTGTTGTCACGGTGATTTCAAATAAATGCATTTTGAAACCTTTGGATGTGCAGCCGTTCTTCCTTTCTTCAATTATCCTACGGAGGCGGGCCGAGGCGAGCAATCCTATCAAATCTCAGATGAGGTATTGCATACACTTGGAGCAGCGGATCCTTTGGGTGGTTTTTGGTTGCTGGTAAATGTAGGTTAGAAGATGACAAAAAAATTTAGGAAAGCAGAGTCTATTGAAGAAAAGTATTTTGATGTGAAATATAACAGTAAGATAGTAATTTAGAATAAGGTTAAGTCAAAAAAGACAGTGATATGAAATGTATAGCGCTTATGAAAAATGTATAGGTAAAGTAGAGCTCATTGCAGGTAAAGCTAATGGTATATACAATTTTCTCTTCATATCTATTTTTTTTTTCAAGATAATATTGAAGAGTTATGGTCTATGAGTAATATCTTTCTAAGCCTAAATCACAGTTGTGTGGGTGGGAACCGCTGCGGGACCTGTAGGTCATCCCACAGCTGCAACCACCTGCACACAAAACATGGGACCCACAGGCAGGTGCCATTAATCTTAATGGCACGCCACCCACACTGTATATCGCACCCGCATAAGGAACAGCCCTGTAGTGTGGTTACCGTGCGGGCTATGATTTCTGAAAAGGTGCAAGGACCTTTTCCCTGCGTTTTTCAAAGCACTGCAGCTCATTTAAATGAATAGACTTCCATGCCCATGCAAACGCATCCCGCACAGCATGCAAAGGTATGAACGCAGCCTAAGTAAATAAGGAGTTTTTTTTTTTTTTTAAAGAAAAAAAATCCAGAGTATTTATGTATTTTAATGAGAATTTAGTGAAGGATCACTAACCTGCTGAAACAGTCCCCTAAGTGGGCACAACTCTCTCTGAATGCTGCCTCCAGTTCTTCTTTATCTGCCGAGGTTACCACGTCTGGATTCATTAGTGCAGATCTCAGCAACAGGTGAGCCTCACTGAGAAGATGGATACTGCCCTGAGTCTTCACAGTGTCATATCTCTTACTGTATTCCACCTAGTGAAAGTAAAAAGATGGAAATGGCTAAAAGAATTATAATATTGAATTACTTTAGTTGCTACAGTTTAGATCATTGCCTGATTTGACAAACCATGTTTTGGACCCCTGTACTGAATATCTATAGCAATCAGCAGAACGCTGCTCAATTTCTTGGAGTTGTGGGGTGTGGGAGGGAGACTTGTACAATCTTTTGCATTACTTAGTTGTTTGTGAATCTAAAAGGTTTGTGGGCCTAGGTTGTACATTGCTTGTGCAATCCAGATGTAATGAGTGGCCAGCTTTACTCTCTTCCTTGCCTGGCTGGGCCCAAGCAATATTGCAGCATTTTCTTGTCACTTTTCTTTAATGAATCCCTAAAGCCTCGTACACACGACCGAGTTTCTCGGCAAAAACCAGCAAGAAACTTGCTGGCAGAGAATTCTTGCAGAGAAACTCGTTCGTGTGTATGGTTTCTCGTCAAGAAAAGCGTCAAGAATCTCGACGAGAAAATAGAGAACCTGCTCTCTATTTTCTCGTCGAGATTCTCGTCAGCCTGTTTCTCGACGAGAAAATTGTGTGTGTGTACACTTACCTGTTCGCCGGGAAGCCCGCACATGCTCGAAATGACTTTGACGCATGCGCGATAGCTTCCTAGGCATAGGTAGGGTGAACCAAGATGGCGGCGACGGCATCAAATGTGACGAGCGCATGCTCGTCGTATTCGATTACGTCACCGCGTACGCTCCATTCAAAGAACCGCGGGTTCTTTGAAATGAGAGTGTGTACACTCGGCCGGGACAAGTTTCTTGTCCAAGGATCTCGTCGTAAAAAATGACATGTTTTTAACGACGAGATTCTCGGCCGTGTGTACGAGGCTTGATAAGCAGAATTAGACCTCTTTCACACTGGGGGCATTTTTCAGGCTCTTTAGTGCTAAAAATAGCGCCTGTAAAGCGCCTGAAAAAAGCCTCATCAGCAATCCCAGTGTGAAAGGCTGAGTGCTTTCACACTGGGGCGCTGCGCTGGCAGGACATCAAAAAAAAGTCCTGCAAGCAGCTTCTTTAAGGCGCCCCTGCCCATTGAAATTAATGGGCAGCACCGCCGAAGCACCTGCAATGCACCTTGAACCCTTTATTCGCCCGCTAGCTGAGGTTAAAAGCGCCCAAAAAGAGCTGCAAAAAAACAGCGGTAAAGCGCCGCTAAAACTAGCGCCACTTTACCGCCGACACCCAGCTAAGCGCTGGCAGTGTGAAAGGGCTCTGGATCCTTCTTAGCAACTCTACATCAAAGTTAAAGCTGTCTGCTTCATTGGATTTTATGAGATAAATGGTGACAACTTTTGCGGGATGACTTAGGAAGCGAGGCTCTCAGCAGAGCCAAGCATCTCCCCAGCTGCATAATGAAGAACAATACAGATTCAGCAGGGGTTTGGGCTCAGCAATTATTTTAAAGATAACAGATAAATAAGTTTTGTTGGTATTGAAACCTTGGAACTTCAGATTTTATAAGTTCTGCTACCTTTTTTGCAACTCAAATAGTACTAAAGGGAAACCTGCATTGAAAGGAATAAGCAATTTCAGTTGTTTAAATGCAGTTTTCTGGCTGTCCCAACGACTGAAAGAATTACTTACCAAGTAACTTAAAGCATCACTAAAAAGGCAAAACTTTTTTTTAATTTTGGATAGAGTGGACATGTCAGTTTTTTTGCCGTCTTTGCCCCCATTAAGGAGACTCACCCTTCTCTAGTGGTGACGTTTACCATAATCATTGAAAGTAAAAAGAAAATCCCAAATTTAGGGGGGACATCTTCCAATTGGGACACTAGTTCTGGTGACCTGGGGGTCCTCAAGGAACTCCCTCAATTTGAAGGGATTTTCTCTCACTTCCTGTTTGACCATGGGACAGGAAGTGGAGAAATATCCGCAGAGGGACACAAATGGCAAAAAAAAAAAAAAAAAAAATTCACAGCGGTTATAACCTTCCCTTGATCTATCCAAAATGAAAAAAAAATGTTTTGCCTATTAGTTCTACTTCAAAGGGACCGAGTATGTACTGTATATAAGGAGATCTGACCTCACTCTAACTAGACCTGCTGCATATAATACAGGTTTCCTTTCAGTGAAGAGTGTACATTTTCTAATTACAGATAACATTTTAAAATAAGGGTCAGCATTGATGGGCTTTTGTGATGCAAATAAAGCTTGTTATTAACACCCGTTTGAGATGCTGCTGAGATCATTCAGAATTTATTGATAGCAGAATTTCACCTGCTTCGTACTACTTGCACATTCAATGCGGAGAAGAGCAGTTGTCCTGAGAACAAAAGCATTTGACTTTGAGCCTAAAACTGGAGTATGCCCTTCTAGTATACTGCTTTGTTTAGAAAAAGTAAATACCATTTCTCTGTAGAGCTGGATAGGTGGTGTAGTGCTCACAATGTAGAGATTCCAGCCATGTTCTGTTTCTGATGAAACCTTGGTCTTTGTACTTCCTGACTTTCTGCTACAATGTAAAAAAATTGGTAAATAAAGAATATAAAAGAAAAACTAAAAAATTATACATTGCTAGACATTTAGACCCCTTACACACACTGTGGACTCCGTTTTGATCATCAGGGGATCTGTCCCGTTAGAGCAGAGCAGGCGGATGACAGGTCTGTGTCTGCTCAGTTTCTGCAACGTGGACATGGACCGAGCCTGCTGTGCTCTATTGGTGGCCAGATGCAAACTGAGTCCGCTGCCTCTTTACACCTGAACGCCCTCCAATCCACATACACAGAGGGGAATGGATCCCCTTCTGTTTGTTCTTAGTGGAGCAGATCAGATCAGAGGTAGGCGGGGGTAAACTGGTCCATACGGGCGAATGGACTGTCTGATCAGGTCCGCCTGAAAAACTGACAGGCAGATCTGATCAGAACACAGTCAGGTGAAAGGGGCCTTAAGCTGGGTACACACAATCCGAATATTGGCTGGTTCAACCTGTAGCAAGTCCCACCCTTTGCAGTCGCTTCGGCAGCGGTGCCCATTCATTTAATTTCAAAAGATGCTGCTTGCAGGACTTTTTTTTTTGTCCTGCCAGCGCAGCGCCCCAGTGTGAAAGCACTTGGGATTTCACATTGGGGCGGCGTTTTTCAGGCGCTATTTTTAGCACCCAAAAAACATCTGTGTGAAAAGGGGGCTAAAGCCCCATACACACGGTCGGACTTCTATCGGACTTTTCCGTGGTTTTTTCCCCAAACGGAGTTGGTCGGGAACACCCATAGCATACACACGCTCGGACTTTTCTGCAAACTTTCCCAAAACTTTTTGCAACATCACGTGGTTTTTCTGCTCTTTACCGCCACCCTTTGGTCAACTTCTGCTATTGTTGGTTGATTTTAACATTAGTTGTTTTGTCAATCGGACAAAAGTCCGATGGTTTTCTGTACACACGGTCGGACTTTGCTCCAGCGGACTTTTGTTGGGCAAAAGTTTGTCCGTTTGCAGACCCAACTTTTGTCCAATGAAAACAAGAAAAAAAGCAAAAAAAGTTTGTCCGATGGAGCGTACACACGGTCGGATTGTTGGTCCAACTTGCTCAAAATGAAGTTTGTTGGCCAAATGTCCGACCGTGTGTACGGGGCTTTAGTCTCCATTCTCCACATTAATTCTACTGGAGCTAGACACACTATGATTTTTTGACCTATCTGGTGTTCATCTGTTATGATCTGCACAAGTTTTGGATTAAAGCTTTCTACCATCTGCAGGATGTCATTTTGATTTGAGTCACTGTCTGCTAAATTTACTGAGACTGCAAGTTACAGCCATCTTGCCAAAACTGGACTAGTTAGATAGATCACGCCTGCAATGCTTAGATTGGAGAGGCAGAACAACATTAATGCCATAGTACCCTGGCACAGTGGCGTAGCGTGGGTTGTCAGCGCCCGGGGCAAGGAAAGAAATTTGCGCCCCCTAACCTGCGGAGTTTTCGCACTCCCCGAGTCCCTTCCTACAATAGTACTGACCAGCCTGATTCCTATACTGACCACTACACAAACCTACATGAATCCTAGACTGACCATTACACTTACCTACCTGTCCACTGCACTGACCTACCCGATTCCTACACGGACCACTACACTGCACACCACACTGACCACCAGGGCTGGTGCAAGGATCTTTACACTGGCCCACCCGACACCCACACTGGCCCACCCGACACCCACACTGGCCATTACACTGACTGACACATACACTGACCCCCCTTCCTGACACCTACCTGACACATACAAAGACCCAACTGACTCCTACTTCCTGCACTACTCACATACACCCCCCTCCACACAGCTTGGTGCAGATCCATCCTCCTCCTTACCTCTGCTCTTCGTGGCTTCCCCGCCAGCGCCATCCATCCGCTCCATGGTGTCCCCGCCGGGGCCAGGCCAGCGTCATCCACCCGCTCCATGGTGTCCGTGCCGGGGCCAGGCCAGCGCCATCCACCCGCTCCATGGTGTCCACGCCGGGGCCAGGCCCATCCACCCGCTCCATGTTGTCCCCGCCGGGCGGGGGGTCAGCTAACAGACACTGCACCTCCATGCTCAGTCCCATCTCCGCCGAGCCCCTTTCCGCCCCTCCGCCGTACACACAGCGCCGCACCAGAGGGACAGACAGAGGAGAAACCCCAGCGGCTCACACTTTCCAGTGCTCGTCTCCCGCCGCCATGTTCAGGGTTTCCCGGCGCACTGTGATTGGGCGTATAGGGGTCATGTGCGGAGGTGGAACTTCAAGAGCAACCGTGATCGCGGACAGGCCAGACCCACATGACCCCTATTGCCCAATCACAGGGCACCGGACACTAAACATGGCGGCCGGAGATCGGGGACACAGAAAATGAAAATTAGGAGGAGGCAGCCAGAAGTGACACTACTGACATGAAATTGCGCCCCCCTAACAGTCGCGCCTGGGGGCCACGGCACCCCCTACGCTACGCCACTGCCCTGGCAACTGCAGATCAAACAGAGGGCAAAGATGGGAGCTTCCTTGGCTGTAAATATAGGAGGGTTTAGTTCCGACTAAAATAAAATACATTTCTTAAACTTATTTTTCTCCTTTTAATGTGGGGAAAAATGAATTACTATACAGGCACCTATCCGGCCAAGAGTTGAAACACTGGTCTCCTTTTAAAATGTAAAAAAAATATATAATTTTTTTGGTTTGCTGGTTTAAAGGAGTTGTAAAGGTTTGTTATTTAAATAATAAAATAAAAAAAACTAACATGTTATACTGACCTCCTCTATGCAAGGGTTTTACACAGAGTGGCCCCAATCCTTCTCTTCTGGGGCCCCCCCAGCGGCGCTCCTGGCTCCTCCCCGCTTCAAGTGCCCCCTCGGAGACCCGCATGCCAAGGGGACATCATTGCGGGCGTGCTCCCGAGTCCCGCTGCTGCATCTATTGACACACACAGCAGGACACGGCCCTGCCCCCGTGTCACGGGATTTGATTGACAGTAGCGGGAGCCAATGGTTGCGCTGCTATCAATCTATCAAATGAGGACAATGGCTGGAGCTGCTTGGCTTGTCCCTGTCGATGGAACGATCAGGTTCAGAAGGTTTCTCACCTTAACGCATTCTATACCTTGAGGGTTTACAACCCCTTTAAAAGCGGAGCTCCATCCCAAAGGTTAAGCTCTGCTTGTTTGTCGCCTCCCGCCCTCCGCTGCCACATTTGGCACCTTTCGGGGGTGGCACAGGTACCTGGTTTTGACAGGAACCTACTCCCACTTCCGGCTGACTTTGCCGCGGCAAACTCAGCATGACGTTCGTCCCTCCTCCTCCTTCCCCCGCCGTTGAGCCGTTCACAAAGCGCATGCGCAGTAGGGAACTGCCGGTTGCCCCTAGTCGAGATAGCAGTGGCAGCACCTGAGAGCCGATTGAAAAAATTGGCTCGGGTAAAGACACCGCTGAATTCGTGGACAGGTAAGAGTCCTAATATTAAAAGTCAACAGCTACAGTATTTGTGGCTGCTGACCTAAATTTTTTCTGAAGGAGCCTGAAGCTCCGCTTTAAGTTCATTATTTACAGAACTGAATGAGCCATCAGATCAACCATTCATACCTTATCGACATCTTACAGATTGTTTTCCTCAGAAAGCAACCACCTTCTAAGAAGAAAAGCCTATACCATGCTCTCTATATAGAAGCAGTGGTCTCTCTGCAGGGTACTAATATGACCTATTCTGGAGGTAGCTATTATACACTGGGAAAAGGAATGGCTACATCCAGATTCAGTCCATATTTGTAGGACCGTGAGAACCAAGGAGACTATATACACACACACGCACAACAAAATATATACAACTATATATACACAACTATACACACACACTAACAAAGTTGTTGCATTGTGAAACTACGATTTAAATAAATAAATAAATAAATAAATAAATAAATAAATAAATGGTAAAAAAAAGTAAGCTTTAAACTTACGACAATCTCTTTGAATTCTTCCCCGTCTCTGGCACATCTTCAAGATCTGCCTTTGTCAAGATAACTATATAGTTGTTAAAGTGCTGAATGCCTTTCAGTCCGATAAAGAGCTGCATTCTTAGTGTGCAAACATCCATAGAGACAGGTGGGCAAGTCTGGGAACACAAAAGTGACTACATTATCAGTCTTTGTGGAATGATGACAGAAATGCAGATATTTTAAGCCACCTCTCCTCAAAGTACACTTCTACAAAACAATATATTGGAAAGTAAAACCTGATAATCTAAAATGTTATAGACAGAAAGATCAAACGTTACTTGTGGCAACAGCGGTCCTGCCTGTGCCATATCTCAACTTAAAGCGTTTGTTACCCTAAAAAAAAAAAAAAAAAAAAAAAAAAAATTATCCTGTTCCCTTAACCCTTTCCATACAGGGCTTTTTATACCACTTCCATACCGGGCCTATTCTGGCACTTCTCTCCTACATGTACAAATCATAATTATTTTGCTAGAAAATTACTCAGAACCCCCAAACATTATATATGTTTTGTTTTTTTTAGCAGACACCCTAGGGAATAAAATGACGGTTGTTGCAACTTTTTATCTTGCACGGTATTTGCGCAATAATTTTTCAAACGCTTTTTTTTGGGGAAAAAAATGGTTTCATAAATTAAAAAATAACAAAACAGTAAAGTTAGCCCAATTTTTTTCTGAAATATGAAAGCTTATGTTACGCCGAGTAAAAAGATACCCAACATGTCACGCTTTGAAATTGCGCACACTCATGGAATAGTGCCAAACTTCGGTACTTAAAAATCTCCATTAGGCGACGCTTTGAAAATTTTTACAGGTTAATAGGTTAGAGTTACAGAGGAGGTCTAGTGCTAGAATTGTTGCACGCGCTCTAACGCACGCGGCGATACCTCACATATGTGGTTTGAATGGCGTTTACATATGCGGGCGGGACTTACGTGTGCGTTCGCTTCTAAGCGTGAGCTATTGGGGACGGGCGTTTTAAAAAAAATATATATATATTTTTTTACTTTTTTTTGTTTACACTTTTTTTTTTTTTTATCACTTTTATTCCTATTACAAGGAATGTAAACATCCCTTGTAATAGGAATGTGTGCGACAGGTCCTCTTTATGGAGAGATGCGGGGTCAATAAGACCCCACATCTCTCCTCCAGGCTGGAAAGCATGAGATCGTGAACATTTTTTCACCGATCTCATACTTACAGCCGCAATGGCGGCTTTGTTTACATTTGAAGACCCGGGCGTGACGTCATCACATCGCGCCCGGGCCTCCGACGTCATAGAGTCATCTCTATGCTCGTCACGTGACCCACCACCGGCGCTGGACGATTCTCCCTGGGTCCCCGATAGCACGTGAGCCCGGAGAAGCACCGGATGGTGGCGGGAGGGGGGGGGGTGTCCCCTCCCGCCGCCTATAAGAATGATCAAGCGGCGGAACCGCCGCTATGATCATTCTTATGGTGCGCAGGATCGCCGGCTGAAAACAAGGATATCTGAATGATGCCTCTAGCTGCAGGCATCATTCAGATATCCCCCCTCAAACCCAGGACGTCATATGACGTCCACCCGGAGA
The DNA here is from genome assembly GCA_029206835.1 of Rana muscosa. NCBI lineage: Eukaryota > Metazoa > Chordata > Amphibia > Anura > Ranidae > Rana > Rana muscosa. The sequence goes on from CM055121.1 coordinate 507,093,505, forward strand.
GAGAGAGGGTTCCTGCCGGCGTCATTTAACAATGACCCGGTATGGAAGGGGTTAAAGTGGTTGTATACCCTCTGATACAACTTGCACCTACAGGTAAGCCTACATTAAGGCTTACCTGTAGGTGTTTGCAATATCTCCTAAACCTACACGGTTTAGGAGATATTTGCCAAAAGGAATACACCGTTGTCTACGGCGCATGCGTGCCGTAGACAACGGTGCAGGCGCACTGAGAATCCCATTCATAAAACCGGCAGAGACAGTTTTGATGGGACCCGCGCGCATGCGCGGAGTGACGTTTTCGCCACTCCGGCCAATCACAGCACCGGAGCGGCGATACCCGGAAGTAACCTTCCGGAGAGATGTCTGCGGCCGGAGGGGGAGACTAGGACGGCTTCGGGGGCTTCGATCTAAGGTAAGTAATGCATAATGAGCTAGTCATACTAGCTCATTATGGCTTTGTCTTGCAGGTGTTTATTTAAAAAAAAAAAAAAAAAAAAAAATTCAGGTTTACAACTACTTTAAAGCATGTTATACAGCACAGTGCTTGTGCTGTGTAATTTGCCCCCCTGTATCATCTGAAATACGCGACTGATCCTACCTGGTTCTGCCCTCCCCCTGTACACTGACCACAGGGGAGGGCTACGCTCTGACGATACTTCCGGTCCCGCTGGCTCTCCCTCTGCAACAGGTGGAACGCACGCCGGTCTGTCTCCATTCGGGTCACTAGCCCTACTAGTCCACGCCTTCCAGCCTCAGTACCGGGCTCAAGGCACTATACAAGTAAGAGGGCATTTGGCTGTCATGTTTTAAACCTATCTTTTAAATAAAACGGGATTACACAATTTTCCGCTTTATTTTCCTTTTGTTCCGCTCACAACCGTCTGAGCCTCTAGGAGGCAGGGATTTCTTAGGTCCGGTATTGACATCTCTATCCATGTTAGCAAGTGGAACTTGCACAAAGCGCATACGACTCCTTTTTAATTAAAAGAGTCAATTAATTTTGGTAAGCTGCTACATTTACCATGAGCACTATCGGGTATTTTACAATAAGTTGGTGAAGGTTGTCACTTCAAGCTATTTTTTTCTTTGGATCAAGTTGATATTCAAGGATTCATTTCACCTCCTTCAATATATGGACAATTGGAATATATAGTTTACTAAATATATTTTTGGGGACATTCAGCTATTATCATTGGCACTGCATGCTTGAATATTTATATCAACGAGTGGTTCATCGGTTTAATTATTATTTTTTCTTCATTTGATGGTTTGCACATGTCATCTCATGCATTAAGTGTACGGCATCAAGGTTGATCAATGTGGCTGTGCAGTCACTAAATCAGCCAGTGCAGTCTACACAGGTTGGCTGATGTTTACAGATTTTTTTTTATTAATTCATCACTATTGTTATCTATTATTGTTTTATAGCGTGCCCAATATATTTGCAACTTTTGCACATATAACCATCCACATATATCGTTTCACAGATTTGAAATTTTTGGGGTTTGGCAGCTTATTCATATATATACTTTTAATTTGTAGGCGCAAGATTATTAACACACACACACACACACACACACACACACACACACACATACATACATACATACACACATACACACATACATACATACATACATACATACATACATACATACATATATTATATCATGGCTGTTGAGCCCCGACATCGTGGTCAGTTTATGTGCCTCCATCATCCGCAGCTCTCCTCTGTCCTTTCTCCCCTCCCCTTCCTGCCTGCCTGTCAGCTCTGTGTCAGGGACTGTCCCTCCCGCTGAAATAACTATTATTAGGCACTCACCTGTCTTCCTCAATGTAATGTCTCCAGTGCATCCGTTTTATTTAAAGAAAATGCAGTTCTATACTGTATTTACTAGCGCCGCTCACATGATTGGCCGCCTTTCTCCTCCTCCCGACTGATGTCAGCGGGGGATTCTCTGCCCCTCCCGCTGTACCTGTTAGATCGGGAGAGGGAGCAGCAGCTGGGCAGCGCTAGGAAATGCAGCATAAAACGCCATTTTTTTTTAAATAAAACAGATGCGCTGGAGACATTGCATTCAGGAAGACAGGCGAGTGCCAGAAAATTACCGAATGGAGTTACAACCACTTTAACAAGAAATGCATTCATAGAGAGGTAACCAGTCAGATTCTAGCTTGAGTTCTAACCTGCGCTAAAGATCCAGTATGCCACTGGATCATAGCAAGCTTTCGAAGCGAGAGGTAACATGAACAGGGGAACAAGTGTCAATAAAACACAATTTTTGCTAGAAAAACTATGAGGGGCTCAGCAAAAAAGATCAATTGAGAGGTGTCCTATAATTAGCATCATCATCACTAAAGGCTTAAAGCGATAGAAAAATCTAGCACTAACTATTCTTAAAAACGTTTGAGGGCGTGGCCTGGACGGAGACCGAGATGGCAGCATAAGCTGAGAGCTCCTGCGATCCGGGGAACGAATCTTGTCTTTTAGGGGTCCCTACATCTCTGAAACACCATGAGCAGATCTACCCGGAGCTCCTCTACATCCCGGGTGGTCACCGACTCAGTTACACAGCTAAGCGGCAACATCTCGGAGATATTTCGGTCCCAACGCATGGCTGCACTTGCGGTCTCACAGGCCCAGACCCCGAGCTCGCCTAGCCTGGAACCAACGATGTCCACGATAAGGGGGGGGGGGCCCAAGCCCGGGACACGCTCATCCCCCTAGCTTCTTCGCCCTTGAAACAGTGGCAGCAGACATTAAAATCATGGTTACAGTGGCGATGGCGGATCTCAAAGCGGAGATCCAGGCTGTAGCCCATCGCATTGACAGCGTGGAACAAACCACTCAGACACACGCGGCCGCCATTCGCCAGGTCCAAACCACCTACGACACCCAGCTCCCTCATCTCTTGGATCTCCACAGATATGTCGAGGATCTCGACAATCGAGGCCGGAGACACAACATATGTGTCCGGGGACTCCCGGAGAGCATAGACCCGGGTTCCCTCCAACAGACTATTAGCGCCATATTTAACGATTTATTTGCCCGCCCGGCGGACTCTCCCATTGATATGGAGAGAGCACATCGCGCCTTACGACCTCAACCCCAAGACAGCGATCCAGCCAGGGATGTTATTTGCTGCGTGGTGAACTACCCACTAAAGGAGGAGATCCTCTGTAAAGTTAGGGAACGGGGCCGGATTTTTTACAATGGTGCAGACATAAAACTTTTCCAGGACTTGTCGCAGATAACGCTGCAAAACAGGAGAGCCCTGCGCCCTCTGCTGGAGGCCCTGCGTGCCAGGAATATACAATACCGCTGGAAGTTCCCCTTTGGGCTGTCGGCCTCCGCTAGGGGCCGCTCTGCTCTATTATGCACCCCGGAAGACTTGCTAGGCTTCTGTGACCAACTTGATCTCCCACACATCGAGCTTCCGGAATGGTATGCATTCTATTTGCCTGCGGAACCATGGCTCCCGGTGTCTCTCAACCCATTACCGAAAGCCCAACGCCATAGATCCCGCAGAAATAAAGCGGACCAGGCTTCTCAGAGCGCTCATGCGTCACGTTGAGACCTCTATCAACACGGTCTGGGCTCCCCCTCCACTCCTGTTAGGAGACGGGACCGTCTGGATGCTTGAATCCTCCGCTTTGCCGCTACCATGGACTGCCGTTTGTGAGTTGCTTCTTTTGCCTCCCTTCACCCCCCCCCCCCTTTTTTTTTTGTCTTTTTTTTTGCCTCTTCGCCTCTGTGTCCTCTTTACCCTCCACTAGGCCCTGTGCAGTCATCGAATGATCCCATCCAAAGCCAGCTATGAAGTAGAAGCCGGGATATCAAGATGGACTTTTCTTCGGAGGTCCACACTTCTCCTCACTTTAGAACATCTCCAGCAGCTATCTCCACAGATGTACTAGCTTGGCCGGCACCTGGACTAGCGGAGGAAGTCTGCGCTCACTGGAGGTAACGCATTCCGCTTTCTACACACACTCTTGCAGTCTTTGCTTATACCTTAAACCCTGCTTGCTGGACACTACATTCTCACGGATCACTGAGCTACCAGCCCTGGCTCTCTTTACAGAACTCTTTCCCTCGGAGGTAACAGCTTTTGTGGACTTCATGCTTTTTCCCTAGCGAGGCCGTGGTCAGGTTTGTGCCACCCTCTCTTTTTTTTTTTGTTCTACCTCCCTGTCCTCATTTTTTGTTGCAACGGGCAGATAGGACAGAACCGGTCCATGGTAGAACTTTAGAATTGTATTACTCTGACTGTTTACAATTTGTTACTGTGTTACTGTTTTGGCGAGCTCTCACCCTTAATGTTTAAGCCTTAGAGCTCTCACACCATGGAAATACTGTTCATAGTTTCCCACAAGCTGTTGGCTCCCCATCCCAACAACATTTTATATTGATATACTTTCTTTCGTTCCCTGGTTCGCAACCATCCTGTGATTTTCGTCTATTCTATTGTCCCCACACAGCAGTCCTTTTGGGACGTGTGCTGACCCCCCGGGCTCTTCCCCTTTTGAGGTGGTCCAGATAGTCTGAATCCACCTCTGGTTGTGTACTATATACCCCTCTCCACTCTCCTTTTCTGTCTTCTCTGCTGCGCCTCCTCCCCTCCCCCATTTCCCTCCTTTTTCTTTTTAATTTAAATTTTTGTTGGATCCGCGCCCACCCCTCCAGCTGAATCCCCTACCGCCTAGCTGACAACCTTACGCTACACTACCTAAATTAGTAATCCTAACACATACACCTTTGCAGAGTTAGGACGAGACATTCTACTAATATGTCTCCCCTGACGCTGAAATGCCTATCCCTCAATGTCAAAGGCCTGAACGTGGCGGAAAAACGATCCCAAGTTTTGACTTCCCTATCCAAGCATAAGCCACATTTCATTTTCCTCCAAGAGACCCATTTCCGCACGGACGCCATCCCCAGATTAACTAATCATATCTACCATACAGCCATTCATGCCACAAACCCTGACTCCAAGACTCATGCCGCGTACACACGATCGATTTTTTCGACGGTGAAAACACCGTCGAGAAAATCGACGTTAAAAACGAGGAACAGCTTGTTCCCCCCACACACGGCCGTTTTAAATGTCTTTTTTTTTTGGTGGAAAAAACCGACCGTGTGTGGGCTCAACACTGCCGCGGAAAACATGTTGAAAAAAACGACGAGAAAAATTAGAACAATTTTTCTCGTCGTTTTTAATGCCGTTTTTCTCGTCGAAAAAAACGACAGAAAGCCCACAGACTATCGTTTTTCTCGTCGAATGGGAAAAATGTTTTTTTCAACGTGAAAAACGGCCGTGTGTACGCGGCATCAGGGAGTCTCTATACTGATCTCCAAACATGCCAATTTCCAACTAACCGATTCTCTTATAGACCCAGAAGGCAGATATATTTTTCTTAAGGGCTCCTTCGCCTCAAAACTGATCACCCTGGCCAATCTGTATTGTCCTAACGACCATCAGGTTGCTTTTTTCAGAAAAGTCTGCGACCTCTTGGCTTCCTTCCAGTCAGGCGTTGTACTTTTGGGAGGTGACTTTAAATGTTCCCCTAAACCCTCTACTTGACACCTCCACAGGTACTTCTACATTGACGTACAAAGCGTTACGCCAGATAAAATTGCAGTTTCAATCCCTGGCTTTACACGATACCTGGCGCACCTTTATTCCCCTCGGATAAAAATTACACCTTCTTCTCAGCCCCACATCACAAATACTCCAGGATTGATTACTTCCTTCTATCCCAATCAGATCTGCCTTTCCTACAGCAGTCCACGATAGAGCCAATGTTTTTGTCTGACCATCACCCGATCAGTTACATTGTCCTTCCCTGAAACATACTCTAGAACCAAGACCTGGCGCCTGATCTCCTCCCTCCTTAAAGACCCTGTAGCGATAGATCACATCCGTACGCGTCTTCGGCAATACTTCCTGGAAAACTCGACTCCGGAAGTCTCCCCAATTTCCCTTTGGGAAGCCCATAAAACGCGTTATCCGGGGTGAGTTGATTGCCCTGGCTACTAAAGCTAAGAGACAAAGGCAAGAACACATAAACGCTCTCATTGGGATGATTAAATCCCTGGAAACATTCCATAAATAGAATGGGGCGAACAACACTTTACAGGACTTAACCCACACTCGTGCCCTGCTTTTAGATGAACTGGGTAGGGGAACTAGACGACGATACGTTCTTGGCCAGAGGATCTTCTATGAACAGGGCAATAAACTGCTAGCGCGCTCAGTCCAAAACTCTAAAATAACCTCTACTATCCACCATATCCGCAGCCTTCGGGGAGCTCTTCTGGTAAAGAATGAAGACATAGCCAAAGAATTTGAGAGCTTTTACTCTAAATTATACAATTTACAACCTGGAAGCCTGACGAAGGCAACGGATGAATCACGTCTTAGACTCATTAAAGACTTTCTTTCCCAATATAGCCCTGCACCAATTGCTACCCAACATGCACTTGACCTGGAGAAACCCATAGACTCGGCAGAGTTGGAGATGGCTATGAAACAAAATGAAATCGGGCAAGAGCCCAGGGCGGGACGGTTTGTCCCTCCAGTACTATAAATCTTTCATCAATATCCTTGCTTCCAAACTCATAGCCACTTTAAATGCCTTGTCGAATCCCCAGGTCAAGCCAGACAGAATGTTAGCTGCGCATATTGCCGTTATACCTAAGGAAGGGAAAGACCCCTCGCTAGTTGCTAATTACAGGCCGATATCCCTTTTGAATGTCGACATCAAGTTGTACGCAAAAATTTTGGCTAACAGATTGATTTCCTTAGTTCCTGGCCTCGTATCCCTTGATCAGGTGGGCTTTGTCCCGGGCCGTGAGGCTAGGGACAACACCATCCGGACATTGAATTTACATCACTGGCTCACGTCTACTAAGTCACAAGATTTCTCTCTCTCACTCGATGCCGAGAAGGCGTTCGACAGGGTGGTCTGGGATTACATGCGAGAGGTCCTCCTGGCCATTGGCTTGGGTTCTCGTATTCTATCATACATAATGGCCCTGTACTCGGGCCCCTCCGCAGCGGTAAGAGTCAATGGTCACCTGTCGAGCGCCTTCCCCATCAGCAATGGTACACGACAGGGTTGCCCACTTTCACCCCTGATAAACATTCTCACTTTGGAACCCCTCCTGAACAGGTTGAGAGGTAATTCGGACATACATGGACTCAGAGTTAAAGATAGGGAGTTTAAGTTGGCAGCCTTTGCGGACGATATACTACTCTCTCTAAGGGCACCCAGGATATCCCTACCCAATCTCCTCAAGGACTTGGAGACATTTGGGACCTTACCGAATCTTAAAATAAACCACACAAAATCACATGCCTTGAATATTACCCTTCCTCCCCAGGAAGTTATGCACTGCAGGGAGTCCTTCCCTTTCCGTTGGGAACAGGACGCAATTACACATCTAGGTATTCAAATCCCGTCCCGCTTATCTGACCTCTACTTGAAAATTACCACGTAGCCTTACTTAAGATTCAAAAAAACCTTGGGGATTGGATGGGCCTGAATGTCTCCTGGTTTGGACGTGCCGCCCTGCTTAAAATGATTATCTTGCCACGTTTACTCGATTTACTACAATCGGTCCCCATCCTTTTACCGTCAGGCTTCTTCTCAACTTATCGGAAGGAGTGCTCCGCCTTCCTATGGAGGAACTCTCCCCCCCGCATTAAGTTCTCCCGACTCACACTACCTAAATCTAGAGGAGGTATTGGGCTACCAGACCTTCAGAAGTACTATGTTGCATGCCACCTAACTAGGGTCGCAGACTGGAATATTCATGGCTTTAAAAAATCATGGGTATCCCTAGAAAAAACTTTCGTCTCCCATGGTTACCACCAAAGAATTGGCTGCGGTCTCTCTCGTCACACCCGCTCATAAACCCGACGCTTAGAGCGTTCAGAAAGGCCTCACTGGGGGGGGGGGTCGTTGGCCCCCCTTCCGAGTCCTCTAACCACACTAAGAGGGAACCCTGATTTTCCTCCGGGAGACTCTGCTGCCTTTTTGCAAGATGAGTGGCCATTCGAGGACGTGCTCGCCCTCCAGTTTTACTCTAAGGAACTTCCTATATCCTTTGAACAGCTACAATTTATCTCTAGGACGTCCTCCTTCTCCTTTTGAACCTATAGACAAATCAGACATTTCCTCTACACTCATGCCCACCAGTCTCTTTGGTCCAGACAACTCACCCCCTTCGAATCCCCGTGTCACTGCAAAGCTCCACAAAGACACCCGATTTCTTTCCTTTACACCCTCCTCTTGGAGACCCCCACTCAGATTCCGGCTGCCTCACTAACTTCATGGAATCGAGATCTACAAATCCCTCTATCTACTGCAGATTGGAACACTATCTATGAATATGCTCACAAGGGCTCATTAAACGTGGCCATTCAAGAGAATGGCTACAAAGGTAGTTACCAGATGGTACAGGACCCCGTCCCATCTCCATAAATTCTCACCGGACATCCCTGACACGTGTTGGAGATGCAGATCAGACGTAGGCACCATGCTTCATGTGTGGTGGACCTGTGAGAGACTCCAACCCTTTTGGAAGGAGGTTCACAGTCTCATTACACATATCACTACTTACACGTTAGACTTTTCCCCAGCCCAGTTTCTCTTGCACCATACTCCATTGTCCAAAAAAGAATACTACAAATCCTTGGCCATGCATATGGTCAATGTGCCTAGATTATGTATCCCCGTGCATTGGCGATCCACCCAAATCCCAATAATTCGAGAATGGTTTGTGAGAATCTCAAAAATTAATGAGTTGGAGGAATTAATGTTTCGTCAGGTAGTATAGACAAATTCTCAGCTACTTGGGCGTGTTGGAACCACTTCACGACCACTGACAGGTTTCTCCAGTGTGCTGTCCAGCGTTGATATGTCAGGTTGGATCTGATCGGATTGGCGGGTGGTGGGTGCGGATCCATCTAGCCTCCCTTCTTTTATGCCCTCTTAGGATTTTTTACCCTTCCCCTACCGCTTTCCCTCCTTTCTTTTTCTCTCGTTACCCCCCCTTTTTTTTTTTTCCTCCTTTGGCTCCTTCCCCCTCTCTCTAGCCCTACACCCCTTTATTTTCTTCCCTGTACTTAATGATCATAGAGGTACCTTTCATTTGTGAGTACTTTGTTTTACACAGACTACGCCGTGCCCTGGACTCTAGTGAAGTCGGACCTGGTACGCTCCTTCCTTCCCTCGATTATATCGAGGGGGGGGTGGGGAGTATGGGGGGGGGGGAATAAGAAAATATGCCCCCCTGCCCTCTTAAGCTACTTTACATGTATGTCTGCAGATTAGGGTTGAGTATTCCCGATTGTGCTATTGTTACTGTATCTTATACTTGGTATCCTCTATAATACTTTGTTATTTTGCTGTCATGTCTTCTGTATTTTGACATGTTTGTTTATTTTCTTTTTTACTATGTGCTTAATAAAAACCTTTTTGTGGGAAAAAAAAAAAAAAACGTTTCCACCCCTTCATTCTACATACCCTGTGAAAAAAAAAAAAAAAGGACTGTATATTTACCTCTTTTATTCCTGTCTGGTCACATGACTCTGCAGCTCCGGCTTCCCTGTGTAAAGGAATGCTCGACCGAGGCTGTGAACTCCCAGAGCCTTGATGTCGCCCATAGGCTCCCATGGCCCAGCCATTGTTGGAATTCCCTCCTGTCCCCTGCAGCAACCACTCACTGACACAGGGGAGCCAAAGATGCAGGATCACATGACCAGACTGAAAAGGATTAAAAATGGGTAAGTACATGCATCTTTTTTTATACAGGGTATACAGAATAGGTAGAAGGAGAAGGGAGAGAGAACATGTTTAAGAATAGCTAGAGTTAGAGCTAGTTCACACCACATGCGTTCCAGTGCTTTTTTCTGCATCCAAAATGCATAGGAGGTAGGTTACATGGTTTTCAATGGCATAGTTCACACCAGTGCTTGCAGTTTCAGTGCGCTCCCATTCTAGAGAAAAAAAAAAAAAAACACATGCTGCATTCTTCCTGCATAGAACTGAACTTGAATGTGGTAAAAGCCAGCAAGAATGCACCAGAACACCTACACTCATCAAAAATACACATGCAGAAACGCATCGGATATGGATCTGGAGGACATTTTTGTGGTGTGAACTAGCCTTTTCCTCCACTTTAAAATGGCATTAAACCTAAAATCAAGAATGTAATTTATTGCAGCTTCTGAATCCTTGGATGTGGTGGCTGTATTAGTTTTCTTTTTTCCCCCTCTGTTTTCATATGGTGATCTGGCCAGTAATACACATCCTGCATTACAGTGGCCCTACTCTGAATGAAGGGGCAAGGGGGCATTTTTGGACAGCAGCATTGCAAATTCGTGGGGAGGACAAAGATGGACAAGCACATTTAGAAACACTAATAAACTGAAGTTGAATTTCAGCTGACATTTTCTAAGCAGTTACAGCAACCTTTTTCCCCTGTTGTGATAAAAGCAGGGCTTTTTTTCCCCAGCAGGAACTAGGGGGAACTCAGTTCCACCACCTCTGGCTCAGGTCTTCTGCTCCCTGCTCACCACTATCACTTGGTAACACAGAAGTCCAGCTTCTGCGTTTACAAGTGAAAGCTCATCTTCCAGTAGCTCCCACAGGTGAGGTCTCCTGAGCAGATCACACTGAGTGCAGGACAGGGACAAGGGAGATAAAGATCAGGTGCCCAGAGTTCAGTGCAGTCATGGGCGGTAGGGGGCGCATTGGTAGGCTGCACCCTCTGGGGTCTCCATTTTTTCCCTGGTGACCAGTTGTTGATGCCCCTACTGCATTATCTCCCTTGTAATTATCTGTAGTATAGTCTAGTAAACTGGGAGGTACTACAGCCAGATGGGTGCTTCAGCTTAATATTGCAACAAAGGTAAGACACGTGGCAAATGGTAAAGCTTTTAAGAAGGGGGGAGAAGATGAGGGCAGTGAAGGGAGGGGTTGTATCCAGAGGGAAGAGCTACTATTTGATGCTATTTGGCAGGGGTGTGTGTGTGTGTGTGTGTGTGTGTGTGTGTGTGTGTGTGTGTGTGGGGGGGGGCATGGTTGAGTTCCTGCACCTATTCTACCTATTCTCTGAGAAAAAAAAGCCCTGGATAAAAGTTTTACATAACTAAATCAAAGCTGATCATTGTAAGCACCCCTGTCAGTGGCAATTGGTTTGGCTCATAAATCGAACCATTACATCTGCAAGAGAGCTTGCTCTTTTGAAAAACAGACTTACTGGCCCGATCATCAGGTGAAAATAAGGGAATGAAAAACAAAAACGAATGCACCCTTTACATCCAAGAATTGGTGAGCTAGGGAGGCGGCAAACAAATATTAATTTGCCATTGTCACACAACAGGGTGGGCTCAGGGTGCAGTGCTCTGCGCCCCAAGCCCACCTTTTTTTAAGCCAATTAGAGCCTCAGGCTTTAATCGTGCTTAAAAAAAAAAAAATTAAATCCATGCGTCTGGCGCCCTGCAAGTAGATTGGGGGTCGGGCGCATGGATTAAGGAGCGGCACCCCTAATGGCCACTGTTTACTAGTAACATCTACATCACACAGAGCAGGTAAACTACCATGGTACGAAGCATGATAGAGCTAACCACACGTTACATACCTTCATAGTCGTGTCAATATAAGGATCTTCCTCCCGAACTGTTACTGCACTGCATCTTACAGTGAAACACTGCAAATTATTCCTGTACAAAGGCAGAATAGTGAAAATTATCTGTGCTATGTATTAAAAATCTGCATCAGGTCTCTTGAAGATGTAGCACTCTTTAGGTGCTAGGCTGTCAGGTAAATTAAAAAGTTTTTTTTGGGCTCCTCTGTAAATCCGTGAGGAAGTTGTTGATTGCTTTGAATGGATTGTGGACCCACAGGCTGCAGGCTTGACTGCTTCTCCCTGCTTTCCTGGAAGACGCCAGAACATAGGAGTGGAGCAGGCCAAATGAGTAGTCAGAATATTTATGGGCTCTCAGCCAATCCCTGGCGAGGCATGCCCAGTGGGTGGCTACAGAGCACAGAAATAGTCTAGGGCCGGAGCAGTGGGGATTCTTGTCCTGGAGGAGAAGTTCTCAGTATGGAGGACTGCTGCTCTCCCAGAGAGCCCAGCTGAAAAATATGATTTTTTACTCACTGTAAAATCCTTTTCTCTGAGTTCATGGACCGACACAGCTTCCTATTGACATAGTAGGTATTATCTGTTAATTAGGAGTGACTAGGCAGAAAAACTTGTAAAAAAGTGTTGCATCACACCTTCTACAGTACCGCCCAGGGGGCGGACCCTCTGGGTATATCCCCTCTCTCTGCATCTCGCAGATCAGTTTGTCAAAATGCAGTACAAACGTAAACAAAAACGAGGGGTGGGTGCTGTGTCGGTCCATGAACTCAGAGAAAAGGATTTTACGGTGAGTAAAAAAAAAATCCTATTTACTCTTTCGTTCATGGACCGACACAGCTTCCTATTGACATAGTGGTACGTCCCAAAGCAGTGTAAAAAAAAAACAAAACGAGGGGTGGTAACTACAGGTCGACCGATATGGGTTTTTCTCTGGCCGATATTTAGAAATCACGGCGGCCGATATATGATGCCGATTTTTTTCGTTTTTTTTCCTCTTCATCTCATAAAATCTAACAGTTGGACCCCTTTCACACTGGGGTGTTTTTCAGGCACTTTTGGGCTAAAAATAGCACCTGTAAAAGTGGCTGCAAAACAGCTCCCCTGCAGTCTCACACTGAGGCGGTGCGCTGGCAGGACGTTAAAAAACGTCCTGCAAGCAGCATCTTTGGAGCAATGTTTACCGGTCCTCCACCACTCCTGCCTATTGAAATGAATGGGCACTGCTGCCGAAGCGCCTGCAAAGCGCTTCTGCAGCGGTGCTACACGGGTGCATTTAACCTCTTCATCGGCCGCTAGCTGGGTTATAAGCGCCCTGCTAGCAGCCGAACAGCGTCGCTAAAGTGATGGTAAAGCGCCGCTAAAACTAGCGGCATTTTACCGTCAACGCCTACCCGCTCCAGTGTAAAAGCAGAGTTCCGCCGAAAAAAAAAAATATTAAAAAAGTCAGCAGCTACAAATACTGCAGCTGCTGACTTTTAATTGTATGGACACTTACCTGTCCTGGGCGCCCGCGATGTCGGCACACAAAGCCGATCTCTCCCTCGGCTCTCGGGAGCTGCCGCCGCCATCTTCGGTAAGGGAATCAGGAAGCAGGCACAAAAACAGGTAATAAAAATTTTTAGATGAAAAAAATTAATAAAAAAACGGCTAACTTTAATGAATTTTTAAATAAAACTAAACAGTAAAGTGTATTTTTTCCCAAAAAATTGTGTTTGAAAGACCGCTGCGCAAATACCGTGTGACATAAAATATTGCAACAACCCCCATTTTATTCCCTAGGGTCTCTGCTAAAAAAATTAATTATATATATATATATATATATATATATATATATATATATATATATATGTTTGGGGGTTCCAAGTGATTTTCTAGCAGAAAATACAGGATTTTTACTTGTAAGCTACAAGTGTCAGAAAAGATTTTGTCTTTAAATGGTTAAACTGAGAACTTCTACACACGTTCAGTTCATTGATAAGAAGAAACATTGCATCTCTTTTCTCTCACTTGGCAGGCTGCCCAGAGACACATCGCTCCACCTCCACGGGAAACTTCAGGGAACTTGCATTGACTTCTATGAAAGAAGTTATTTGCAAGTTGCGCTGAAGTTTTTTAAATCAGCTTTTTTTTCAGCACTATCGGCCGATGCCGATTAATTAAAAAGTGCCAAAAATCGGCTGATATATCGGCCGGCCGATATCTCGGTCGACCTCTAGTGGTAACAGCATAAAAGTAAACTTCACCCCAAACACAAAACAGCACTCCTCCACGGAGGAGTTGCAACTCTAAACAGCCGCCTGCAAGACTTTGCGGCCGAAAGAGGCATCCAAAGATGCACCTACATCAACTTTGTAGAATTTAGTGAAAGCGTGAGCGGACGACCAAGTCGCCACTTTACATAATTGGGAGACAGATGCTTGATGTCGGAAAGCCCAAGAGGCACCTATTTCTCTGGTCGAATGTGCCGTGACAGGAAAGGGGGGCGCTTGACCCTTTAAGGCATAAGCCTGGATTACCATCTGTCAGATCCACCTAGAGATGGTGGCCAACGAGACTGCTAGGCCCTTCTTGGGACCAGCCACCAAAACAAACAGTGAGTCTGACTTCCGGAACGAGGACGTAGCAGAAAGGTATACTCTCAAAGCTCGGACAATGTCCAAGGAATGTAACGCCGACTCCTTAGGATTAGACGGATGAGGACACAAGGATGGAAGTACAATCTCTTCATTGAGATGAAAAGCCGAAACGACCTTCGGAAGAAAAGAGGGCTGCGGACGCAGTACCACCTTATCCTTGTGGAAGACCAGATAGGGAGCCTTGCATGACAAGGCTGCCAGCTCAGAAACTCGTCTAACTAACGTAACAGCCACCAAAAAGACCACTTTCTGAGAAAGTGTCAACAAGGGAATATCCCTAATATTCTGAAACAGTGACTTCTAAAGCACCGAGAGGACCAGGTTCAAGTCCCACGGAGGTAGCAGGGGACGGACCGGAGGAGCCACATGTCGAACCCCCTGCACAAATGTACTCACAAGAGTGAGTCGCCAGGGGTCGCTGAAAAAAGACAGCCAGGGCAGATATCTGTCCCTTAACCGTACTTAGGGAAAGCCTTTGGTCCACCCCACATTGTAGAAACAGTAGGATTCTGGAGACCAAATAAGTACGCGGATGCCATTTCATTTCCTCACACATGGAAATGTAGGCCTTCCAAGTGCGATGATAAACCCTCCTAGAGTACGGCTTCCGAGCACTTCTCATAGTAGAGATTACTGAATCTGACAGGCCCCGGTCTCTCAGTACCTGGTTCTCAATAGCCATGCTGTTAAAGCCAGTGACTGTAAAGCAGGATGGAGTATGGGACCTTGCGATAGCAAGTCCTTCCGTAGTGGTAGACACCAGGGGACATCTGCTACCAGACATACTAGATCGGCGTACCAAGGACGCTGAGGCCAATTTGGAGCGATTAGAATTATTGGAATTCCATCTGCCTCCACTCTGCGAAGGAAGGCATAGATTAGCCGATACTGACCCCACGATGTTACCAACATGTCCGTTGCGTCTACCCATGGGTCCCTTGACCGGGCCACAAACCTCAATACCTTCCGATTGAGTCGGGACGCCAGAAGATCTACGTCTGCCGTGCCCCATCTTTGGCAGAGGAGCTGGAACCCATCCGGGTGTAAGGACCATTCTCCCTGGTCCAGCATTTGGCAACTCAGGTAGTCCGCCTGCCAGTTCTCCACAACCGGAATGTACACGGCCGACAGTCCCGGTACGCTCCTTTCTGCCCACCTCAGGATGCGAGTGACCTCCGATGCTGCAGCTGAGCTTCTTGTTCCTCCTTGATGATTGACATATGCTACTGCCGTGCCATTGTCTGACTGGATCCTGACTGGATGCCCTTGCAGCCCCAGACTATCTGAAGAGGCACAGCCTGATCGCTCGGAGTTCCAGGACATTGATCTGCAAGCGGGATTCCTCCGGGGTCCAGCGACCTTGCGTCGAATGAACACCCCAGACTCCCCCCTAACCTGTAAGGCTGGCGTCCGTCGTGATCACTATCCAATGAACAGGAAGGAATGACTTCCCGGCCAGCAGAGCTGGTGATGTCAGCCCACCACACCAGGGATCTCCTGACTAGGTGGCTTACCCGGATTTGATAATCCAGAGATGATGGGCATCTGTTCCATCTGGACAGAACCTCATTCTGTAACACCCGAGTGTGGTATTGAGCATATGGGACCGCCTCGAAGGAGGCTACCATGAGGCCCAAAACTCGCATGCAAAAATGGAGTGACGACCAATTCTTGGATGTCAGCTGCCGCACTGCAGCCCGAAGGGTCTGCAACTTTTCCACAGGGAGGAATACTCTTGATTCTGCGGAATCCAGAATCAACCCTAGATACGCTAGGTGTTGAGTCGGCACCAAAACTGACTTTTGCGTGTTTAGTACCTAACCACAGTCTCGGAGAGTCTGACAGGTTATGGACACACTTACCTCTAATTCTGAGCTTGAAACTGCCCTCAGAAGAAGGTCATCCAAGTAGCCCACGATAGCGATGCCCCGCTGTCTTAGGAGGGCCAGAATCGGGGCGAGCACCTTGGTGAACGTCCTGGGTGACGAAGCCAGGCCAAACGGGAGGGCCACAAACTGATAGTGGTTGTCCCTGATTGCGAATCGCAGAAACCTTTGATGTCTGGAGTAAATGGGGACATGCAGGTATGCGTCCTCGATGTCCAAGGATGCCAGAAAGTCCCCTGGATGGAGAGCAGGGACTACAGATCGAACCGACTCTATCCGGAATCTTTGTACTTTCACAAAGCTATTGAGGGCTCTGAGATCCAGGATAGGACGAACCCCCTCCTTCTTTGGCACTATGAACAGATTTGAGTAAAAACCATTAAATAGTTCCTGCTCTGGAGCTGGAATGACCACCCCGCGTTCCAGCAGACCCTGGACTGCCCCGTACAGGGCCTCCCGACGGGTCATCTGTGGTTGGAGGGAACTAATCTGTTCGGTGGACAAGAGAGAAATGCTATCTTGTAGCCTGAGGAGATCACTTCCCAAACCCACCGGTCGGAGATCAGCGATGTCCACTGAGTCGCGAATTCGCGAAGGCGTCCCCCCACCCGAGAGATGGGTGGGGGCAGACCTTCTTGCGGACGCAGATTTGTCCACAGGCTTGCTGGGTTTGCGGAGCCAAGGACGCTGCTTCTGTCCTTGAGCAGGCGCTTTGTCAGTCTGGGGTCTTTTCCCTGTCACCCTGGGCGGATGAAAAAAACGCTTGCGTGCAGTAAAGGAGGGGCCTTGCCCCTGGCGTGGCCCCTTACCCCTCTTGGTTTGAGGAAGCAAAGTGCTCTTGCCTCCTGTAGCATTCTTGATGATGTCATCCAGAGAGGCCCCAAAAAGTCTGTCGCCCTTAAAGGGCAGATCCAACAGGGCTTTTTTGGAAGCCTGGTCCGCAGACCAGCCTTTTAGCCAGATCAGGCGGCGTATTGCTAACGCATAAACCAAAGCTTTAGACAGCAAGGGAATAGTATCCATGTCTGACTCGCAGACAAACTTAAGGCCTCAGTGGCACCAGCTGCCAAATCAGGTGTTTCAGGGGAAAAAACGTCTGCTTCAGATGCCATGCTGACCCACGTGCGGAGACCCGCAGGGACTCCAGGCAAGGTATCAATAGGCCACCCTCCTAGCTGATAGAGATGCAGGGTCTTTTCCCAGAGAACTCACCACTCTTGGAACGGTACTGCTACTGCTGCCGTGTGTTCCGCCTGTGATGCTATCCCACCGCTGTAGTGTCAGTCTGACATCCATCAGCGTTTCCTGTGTGAATTCGCGCCAGTGAAAGTGCACCCTAGAGGCCGGAGACTACCGCAAAATGGCCGCCAAGCGGCTGTATGGAACAAATGTGGGCTCTAAGAAAATGTCCGCCGAGCCGAATATAGAGGCAAAAGCAGCCGCAGGCCACAAAAAGATGGCCGCCGAGCGGCGGTAACTACATACAGGCGTGAGTCATAAGAAACTTGGCCGCCAGGCAGTCGATAGAGGCCAAAGCGGGCGCTAAACCACAAGAAAATGGCCGCCGAGCGGCGATCTATACTTATAGGCGCGAAACAAGAAAAATGGCCAATGGACAGTCACTAGAGGCCAAAACAGGCATGGACCACCGCAAAATGGCCGCCGACAGCATGGAGGGACACACACACACACACACACACACACACATGCAAGCAAGCAAAATTACATTTTTAAATGACAACACAGCGCAGCCCCGCTCCGGCTAGAGCCCCCAGCACCCAGCAACCTTAGTTTAGAGCCCAGGGAGGAGGGAAGGCAGGGGAAGAGGAAAGAAAGGGGCCACAACCACTTACTTGATCTCTCCAGGAATGTCCCAGCCAAGTCACCCTGCCGAAGCAGGGGAGCTACTTACCTGTCCTGCGTGGATGGTGCTGGAAGACATTCCGGACAGATCATCATCCGCGCATGGAGGTGGCTGTGATTGAACCCTAGGGAACGATCGTATACATGCCCTGGAGCGCTAGCTCACCGGACAGGCTGCTGCAACTCGGCCGTAAGGTCAGCCGAAGCTGAGCGGTCCGATGAAGGCCCTGGAGCGTAGGCTCACCGGCCACCCGTAGAGCGACAGGCATGTCGTGGAAAACCCAGCGCGTAGCTAGGGTCCGCACACACTCGATGGCCGAAACTGGGGGGACTACAAGGATAGAGGATCCAGCCTGTCACCCAGTCGGCAGTTGATCGAAGATTGCAGGAAACAAACAAAAAATAAATAATTACAATTTTTCCCCCCGGACCAATGGGCCCGAAGGGAGCCATGTCCTACTCCTTGCTAGACAGAAGAAAAAAAAACGGATCTGTGAGATGCAGAGAGAAAGGATATACCCAGAGGGTCCGCCCCCTGGGCGGTACTGTAGAAGGTGTGATGCAACACTTTTTACAAGTTTTTCTGCCTAGTCACTCCTAAATAACGGATAATACCCACTATGTCAATAGGAAGCTGTGTCGGTCCATGAACGAAAGAGTACTTACTTCAGCTCATCGAGGTCCTAGCTATGCTAAAGCTGGGGTGCCTACTTGCTAAGAACCTTGAAAAGCTTAACCAAGGGGATTTCACTTAGGATCTGGGTCTGGAGCGTCCACTAAGGAAATGTCTGCATGACACTGGAGGGAGGAATCCAAGGACATGTGTGTTCAGACCTGAGTGCAGGATCTGGTTGACCGTTAACCTCTGGTGCACTAATGCTAAGGCTTGCCTGGCCTGGAAAATTGCTTATGGTGTGGCAGTGCTGTCCATTCCCTGAGCTATTGTTGAAGGGACTGTTCTTAGAAGTAGCTGCAGAGTGAAGAATGCCCTCCTATTACTGTTTAGTATTCTGGAGTATCTCACAGCTCCCTGTGCCCTATCCAAGTTTGTTCAGCAATAAATGTTAAGAAGGCAACCCCTAGACCAGGGGTGCCCAACCTTTTAAAGAGCGAGGGCCACTTAAGCGACTTGGTAACCGGTCTCGGGCCACAATGAGTGGAGCGGGTGGATGGCATGTTCGTGTCTGCTCTGCATATGCAGAGCGGACACTGACAAAGCCCACTATACTTTTTAGCAGATCGTATTGGAGGTAGGACACAAGTTTGTTTATGTCTTCCACTACTTAGAGGTGAATGAAGGGTCCAATTGGTCAGACTATTGGACTGACCGTGTGAAAGGGGCCCAAGGCTGCTTTCACATTGATGTGCTGTGGTTTACCCGCACCGCGGGTGCAACGGAGTGTACCTTTGGCTTTCCTGCACTTTGCAATAGACTTCTACTATATTCTGCAGGTTTGGTGCACTTTTAGAAAGCTCAAACTCGCAGGTAAGAACAGAAGTCTATGGCTCAGTGCAGGTAACCCACAGGTAAACTATTCTGCACCTGCGGATCAGTTTTAAAGCAGCCCAGTAACCACTGCAGAAAAGATATGCCCATATATACACAGATTTTAGTAATAAACTGACCTTTAATAACAGTATTCAATTCCATCCCAGAGCAGGAGGTCGCGGGCCACATCAGAGGGCTCCGCGGGCCACATGTGGCCCCCGGGCCACTGGTTGGGCACCCCGGCACCAAGACAGTTTCTGTGTCTGGTTGCAGCTGCACTAGTGGGAAAGGAACCTGGTACAAAATCAGCAGGGCCTTTCACGGGTGAGTGCTACAAAAATATGAAGATTTTGCTTCAGGAGCATCAAAGAATACCCTCCAACAGAGAAGAGACTATTATGGACATGTCAGACAAAATAAACTCCAAAAAACATAAAAAGGTAAAATGTATACATTTTATTACATATCAGATTATTATTTTTTTAGATAGCCTTCCACCCTCTATCCAGTACTACATTTATTATTGGATTATGGCCACATTTAGTAGCATGGCAATGATGTCCACAGTATTGCAGCATTGATCCCTCAATGATTGTGTTCTGATCTGTTATATACATATGTGGGAAGAGGGGGGAGGCAAGCTATCCACTAGTAATGGTCAGATACATAAAATGGCCAATATAAGAACATCCACCTATTAGGGTGTTGTTGCTGTAACCTTGTTGTTTTGTATTGTTTTACGTTTGTCTTGTCTGTGGAAATGTTTATGGTAATTAAATTAATTTGCTTGATTGCGTTTAATCAGTTAAGAAAATTGCACTACCTTCATTATGAAATTTTTGATATAAAAAAATATATCATTTGTCTATGGAATAAAATCAAACACTTTTATTTATATATTTAAGTTTGATCTAATTTTTGTTGCTATTGGTAACCCTTTACCCGGTACTCTATGACTGGGTACAGTTTTGTTATATACATATGACTACACATTTTTAAATATCTAATCAATCATTTTTTATTCTGATATATAAATAAAATGTATACTTTTAAATTCATGTTTTTTGCTCGAGTTACTACTGTACATAAAATGTTATGTTTGTTTTGACATTTTCAGAATCTCAGTTTGCTTCTTTGATGTTCTGAAATTTACACATACAAATTAATTAGCCAGAGCAGCGATTTAGCATCATAACTCATTTTTTATGTGATGTCCCAGTCCCCAGAGTAAACAAATACAAACTAAAAAAACAAACAACTAA